>JAQFJA010000021.1:10057242-10067892 GCA_029874485.1 Naso brachycentron
TCCAAGATGACGACAGGGGGTTTAGGAGGGAGGTGAAGGAGGATGGAGAGTGGGGGATGGAGGGAACGAGAGAGAGGAAAAGGGAGAGAGGAGGTGATGAAGAGGGCAAGAAAGCATGCGCGAGGAAGAGGTGAAGGAAGGGTGAGTAGAGACACCGTGGTTTCCAGCGCTGATGTTTTAGTAGCCCTGCTGACTCTGTCATTATACTGTTGAAATGCTGGCTGGATAACCAGGGTCCCTGCCCGCTGCAAACCACTGAAGCCTTAAAACTCCATTATACTCCATATTTGACGCATACGAAACAGAAAGCTTTGAACAAACCAGTTATCTTGCGAACATATTCAGGACAGCCTGTCTCAACTTGTGTCGACTTTTTCCTCGAACTCTTAAGGCACACTTCTGATTCCAACACAACAGGCATCAGCTGGAGAATACACTGCAGTTTGAGCAAAAAGATATCAGTTATTAGCTGGCCAGTGCACAATGACAGCAGTTCGGATTAATGGTTTTATTGGATCCATTGATATAATAAGGAGAAGTTGATACAGTGAGGGACGGGAACCCTGTTTATTCCTATGAAAGTTGTTTTTTGGTGCATAAAGCCAAAAAAAAAGTTTGACCTCCCTGTGATAGAAGTACTCGGATCTTCCCCATAGCATCAATACTGTGGGGCCGATAGCTTCCAGTTTAAACGTATGCTAACTTGAGTAATTATGAAAATGATGTTATCTTGTTACTCTTCTGGACTTGTCAAATGTTATTTGACCGAACAAATCAAATATCATCAAGTCATTTTGCTGTAGTTGTGATCCTGAATAAAATTTTACCACCTCTTCTTTCATAATGTTTAATGGAAAGTCTTTTTGGGCTGCAGTGCATCACGTGAGGTGTAGTTACACTGTTTGGCCACTTTTTAAAATTTGCTTCTTGACGCAAGTAAAGTAAAATAAAATTGAACTAAAAATTTTAAGTCAACACACAAACTTTCTGTCTGGCTTTCATAAGCATGCTGTGGTCTTCCTTATTAAAATGATGTTGTGATCTGCAACAGATGCATAGAACATGACCAAATATATATTTTGCATTAAGTTATGCATTTTAAATTGGTTTTGCTCTGTTTTTGCAGTCACAAACAAAAAGCTTCATTATTGTAGTTTTATCAGAAAAGCAGTCGAATTACTGTGATTTTTTTAACCAAATTTTAACAAGGAACTGGAGATGGTTCACCAGAATTGAGTTTAAAAATCACCAGTTTGAATCAGGAGTGAATATTTTAAGCTCTGACCTTATGCTTAAAACATTTTATGTGATGACATTCGTAATGTCAGCACACAGGCAGTGAGTTACAGCTATTTACATGACTGGAGAAGGGTTGTTACCTGGTAGAAAGAACAAAATAATTCAGAGCTGCTTTGATTCTTCAGTCCTTTGATGACTTGGACACATTAGCTGCCCACGTGTGACAAACTGCTCCCTAGCTAAGCGGAGCTCACAGCTGAATCCTCATGGAGATGTGCACATATGAAGCACTTATGCTGTTCTAGGTGTTTGAATATGTTTTTACTACTTTCTCAGCCTTATGTGAATACTATCAATTTCCGTGTGGCATTAAAAACTCATCTTGCAAAAACTTAGTTTCACACAACGCTTAAGTTATCCATCACAGTGAACATCTTGTCTGCATTATTTTGAGTTATGTTATTTTTGTGTGGTAATGCAGTGCAGGCTTTTCAAATCAGTCTGCACTTACAATTGCATTACCAGGAAATAATAAATTAACTTTGACAAAAAATAAAAGCCGGCACAATGTACACTGTGATGGATGTAAAATAGTTCAGGGTGCTTTGAAAACAGCTGACAGTAATGTAAAGTGCATATGAATTGTAGTAATGGGCTAACACATGTAAAAACACTGATACAGCCCTTTAAAAGTCTGCTTCTAATACGGGTATACCAGTGGTACATTTACAAATTTGCCTGCCACCAGCCTCCATTCGGCCTAAAACTACACCCTGTATAGAGGGCTCTGGGGGCCAGGCTGCACTGAACTGGGTTGAGTTACAACGGGTAGCTAGCTAGATTGATCTGGCTGCAATAGCCAGGGGAATATAAAGCAGGGCAGGGGCTTAAAGTCTGAGTCCCCCCAGGGAGGATGCATGGAGAGAGGGGCATGAACTGAGCTGCTTCTCTCTCCCTCCCGCCCTTTCTTCCTCTCTCCTGCTGTTGTGTCCGTCCATCGAACACCTTTTCCATCTCTCCTTCCTTATGACATTTACTCCTGTCAGTCTCTCCCTTACTGCACTGTCTTTCTCTCCTCCTCTTTTCTTGCTTTTTTCCTTCGTAGTTTTCAGCGTTTTGCCCTTTTACTCAGTCCTCATTCCTTGCCTTCTCGCATTCATTTGCAAGCATATGGGAAAATGAATATTGCTTATGAAATTCACACCCAAAATGAAACACCATGGCTGACGCTCAGTTTAGAATTTTATCCATTTATAGAAAGACATTTAAAAAAAGAAATCCTGGTTAACACCATTTTGCTGCTTGCTATGATCTCAAAAGCAGGTTTTAGTGATGGTGAACGGCCAAGAGGGAAAGTGCATACATATTTGTGTTAGAGACAGTCAAGCCAAGCACATAGGGATCTCTCACATGTCAGTTCCCCCGGTACCTGCTGTATGCCGCAACCATGTATAACTTAACCCACCACAATTATTTCAAAAAGAATCCGGATAGAGCAGGAATAAAAGTGAAGTTTAGGCCTATTTTTTAAGAGTAGAAAGGCATCATTGCCGCCCTGTGCTGCAAAGTTTGTTGGTCTTCCCTGCTGAACTGTGCTATTCTGCAGGGGTGCGGTGCAAAGCTGCACAGTGCCGCTGTGTGCTGTTGTAGTGTTGTGGTGCAGTGATAGCAGGAATGTCCGCTGGGGGAACCCAGAGTATTCTGTCTCACTGAGTGATACCCCTGTCTCCACTCACGATAAACAGCACACACATGCACCCACACACACGCACACACACACACACACACACACACCACTATCTACCAAGCCCAGCCTAGCAGCATACCTTCCACACGCCCTCCCCTCGCAAAGCTGCAAATATATTAGCTGCCTATTTTTCTTTTGTCTTGGGAAAATGGCAAGCAGGGGGAGTGTGTGGATGTGTGTGTGTGTGGTAGTAGTGGTGGGGGGCTTACTGTGTTAAGAAACTGGAAGAACACCCTCCTTTGTGCCATTTCTGTTTAGATATCCCAATGGTATAGGACCCAGTCATGGAGGGAGGGAAGCGTGGAAAGAGAGTTACGGATGTAAAGAGAAATGTTATGAGTGATACAGGTATGATGCAGGAAACAGAAAACAGACTGACAGGTGAGGAAGAGACAGATTATGAGTTGCGTTTCTCATACAAGCAGTCTGTAAAGTGCTGGAATAGGAACAATGTTGAGTTCACCATGAAGGGTCTATTCATCCAATGCTTTTGGAATGTAGCATTGCAGATAGTTTGAGTGTTATTTGCTCTGGTTTGTAGATATATGTAATTTTTTTATGTGTTTAGTTTTATTGTGTGAGCTTTTCATATCTCTTTGCACATGGAACTACTGGAATAAAACGCCATTAGACTCTGTTGTTGGGCTAGAGGCAGAAATCTTACGGGGTGCTTATGTCAAAACCTTGAACAAAAGTTTTCGCTGGTGATATTATTAGATTATATCTTGGGGTGTTTTATCCTCTTCAGCGGTTTCCTCTTAACATTTTAACGACATTACAAGTAGTGATTAGAAAACCAGGCTCCATTCCATCTTTAGGAAAAATGAGCTGTTGGCATTTTGATGCAAATATATCGGAGGTGAACCATTTTGTCTATTAATCAAACAGAAAGTTCATGTACAGCAGTTTTTAATAGCAAGTACGTTTATATGTGTGGAATATATCTGCTGTTTCTATGTTGTACTGCACATACAAACATGTAAGTGGTCCTGCATGAGATGAGTCTTCACAGCCCCTAGACTGTCTCTCAAACACAGACAACTGATGTGGGCGGGGCTGTGACAACTCTCAAATCTGGCAAGTCAAATGTTTTTATTTGCAGGGAAAGCAAGCGCCTGCGTATATGTGTGTGCGCACGTGTGTGTCTGTTTGGGTTTGTGTGCCATATGTAGTGCGGCAGGGAGGGCTCTCTGGAACATATTGGTGTGCGTACATAGTGGTTAATAATAGTAGCAAGCGCATACAGCGATGGCAGCTCTGATGTGTGTGACAGTTGTACAGCTGCACACGCCAAGACACAGTGACACACACACACACACACACACACACACACCCTCTCCCACGGCAGAGACAGAGACCTCCTCTGCCACAGAGCCCTCCATCTTTGTTGAGTTCTCAATTTTATCACAGATTCTGATAAGTAAAAACAACCTCTCTCCATCTACAACCCCCCCCACCCCCCACCCCGCTTCGCCTCCCCGCCCCTCCTCAATGCTCCATATGTGGGCACATGCACACATACAGACATATAGCCAAGTCAAACTCAGCCACCCACCTACACACGCACAAACACACACAAACGCATACAAAATGTACATGCTAAAATCACCCTCTCACATTGAATGCACAAAGTCCTTGAAGCAGGCAGGCGCTCACATACATCACACACTCAAATGCACAAATACATATGACACACACACACACACATACATATCCTCATCCACCCTTCTGTCAGAGCTCATTGTTGCTGTTGCTTGCTTGTCTGTGGTGATGGTTGTGTTGTGCTGGGGTGGCAGCTTTATTGGATGAAGTTTGATAAGGAGGGGCGGTGGGTGAGGGGGGATCAGTGGCTGCTCCCTGCGGCGAGGTCTTAGAGACAGTAGGCAGCAGCAACAGAAGACACCCAACCTGTCGTCCGGATCAGTTTCTGGGGGAGGCGGAGAGAGAAGGGGTAGACTGATAGATAGATAGTGAAGCGGCAGCATCGCCATCAGCTTGGACATCTCCAATCAGAACGAAGAGACAGACCTTGGGCTCTGTGGCCGAGCTTGGCACGCGCACCAAGAGAAAGAGTGAGAGAGGCCAGGGCAGAGCAGAAAGCCACCCAGTCTCCTGGATTAGTCTGTGAGGTTGGCAGAGCCTGGCCAGAACTGAGAGAGAGGTAGCTGAAAGAGAGACGGCAAAAAAGGACCTGGAGCCTGGCGCCGACTCTGGGCCAGGTTAGCAGCCAGAGAGACGAGGACACAGAGCGACAGACAGAGCGTGGACCCGCTACTTTGTTGCTGTGTGGCTGGTCTGGAGTGGCTCACCCATATGGTGCTCCGCTCTGTTCCTGCTCCCTGTCTAAATCCATATGCTGCTGGTGGAAAGGTGCCCCCCCCAAGTCTTCCCTTGCCTCCCCTCCCACCTCGCTTCAAGAGCATGCAGACCCTCACCCTCCCCACACTCCCCCAACCCACAAGGGAGGTGTTGGGAGGTAAAGCCCTGAAGGCTTGTACCCCCCTCCTACCTCTTAACCCCTCAGAGCTGCTTAGCCCATTGTCACTACAATCTGCCACCATAGCCTTGGTGTTGTGTGTCCCCTCTCTTCTTCTCTCCCTTTCTTTCTCTCTCTTCCTTCATCTTTTCATCTCCCTTTGGCACCCAATAATCGATGAACTTATTAACTGCTAATTATTCAAGCTGAGGATCGAGGATCCCTCCCTATTCTTGAACAAAAAGGGAACGTTTCCACGCTGTTCTGCCAAATGAAGTGGGTTTGTATTGCCCATTCATTTGGATTAAGTGCATTTAGGCTGCAGTGTTTGGGATGTGAAGACTATGTCTGATTGCTATCAGCAGCATTTAACATTAATCCTCATTTTGTTCGACCAATTGATAGCACCCGCTAAGTAGACGTCCAAGAGAGAGATTTTGATATTGAAATACACAGATCTCATTTGTTTTTCCTGTGATGTCTGTTTGTCTAAAAAGGTATGTTTGTCTCTCTGTTCTGTTTTCTTAGGAGGTCCTACAGACGTTACCAAAGTTCTGCTTTCCCTTTGACGTGGAAAGGTACAATTCCTGTCTGCTGCCCCATTTTTTTAGCACTGCAGCTTACTCTCACCTCCTTCATGTAACACACACACACACACACACACACACACACACACACACACACACACAAATACCAGCACACAAACTAAAATTATCATCCGCATATTCAGTGACGCCAAGAAGAAAAGACTGCCAAAACTTTCAAGGTCCGGTACGCACATTTGACAACACAGAAAACAGGGTTCATTAACACATTACGCACAACGGACAAAAACATATCCAAATCACACAGTTTTCACTAGTCCAAGAGACAACTTGCACAGCACAAAAAAACCCCACAGCCAAATACATTTTTACGGTACAATTATTAGTTGAAATTATTTTCCAATGATGTTTAAACTGCTCGGCGGCAGCTCATAATAATCTAAGCAGTTTACCTTGTTTTGTGTGTGCTCCTCTTAAATAACTCGAAAAGTGGCTTTGCACTCAGGAGTTGAGGAGATAGTTACTCCTAAATTCATTAATGTCATTAATGTTTGTGTGCACATTAATCAGGGATAGATGAGTGTGTCTCTTCTGCATCATAGTGGACCTTAACTAGGTTTTTAATCGCCGCAAGTTGGAGAATGATTGCACTGATGATGCCACTGATACAGGTAAACACAGGAACAATTCTATGAGTTTTCCTGCCTCCATACACAGAGCTCTCGTTTGAGGATGGAGCTTCGATAGACATGATGCTGCATGTTTCACGGTGCTGCATCTAGACTCTGGTGACATTGCCAAGCATTTGGAGCTGGAGATCAAGGCGGCCTGTGTCCAGCTCCTTGGGAACCCGAAGGAGCTCCAAATCATCGAGAATAATTGCCCTCTCTCAGTTCGCTGCTAATGTCAAACTGTCTTGATCGAATCGTCTCCACTGTTCTGCTATCACAAGGTCTACAACCTCGTAAAATTTGCGTCGTCCAATCACTGTAGCTGCGCTGTGCACTACTGCCTCCGATTCCGTGGTTTGGCAAAAGCGACCGGGTACTCTGCTCGCTCTTGCAAGGGTGTCTGGCATTTTCAGGTCCAGTTCTGAGGCATGTGCTTCAACTTTGTGAACCATCTCCCCCACAGTTTTATCATCTCAAAGTGCCTTTAAGTGATCTCTGAGAGCATTTGCGCATTCAATTGCATCAAGAGCACTCGCTTTGTTGCTCTGCAGGCTACAGCTTCCCATGGTTCAGTGCTTGGCTACAAATAAGTCTGAAAAATGTTCCCTTTCGGGCCTAGTTCCAGGGACCATATATCTCAGACCTGCTGTCCCGTCTGAGGATCTTTTTGTCCTCCTTCAGCAGATTCAGTGTTGCCAGGAGAGTTTTGTATGACAAGCAGACTCGTTTAATGGCTGTGGTGTGAGCGCAACACTTCGTTGGGCACAGGCCAAGGATGTTAACCACCACCTCCTCACAATCGAAAAAAGGAAGCAAAAAGCTGCTTGTGCTTTGGCGATTCATCAGTTACAGTCGCAACTCCCTGCACAAAATGTTAAGTATCGCCCACAAGGCTCAGAAACAGTGAGACTCCAGGCTGCTGTCAAGAAATGGCATATTACACGAGAACTACTCTGTGGCACTCACATGACTGGCATATATGCACGACTGAAAGTTTCAGTTCCAAAACATTTGCCAGGAAAAACAAAGTCTGATAGCAGGAAAGGCTCCTCGAACGCAGCTAGCTACAGCTAGCCTAACTGACATAGGCTACAGCAACATTCAAGTCCGTTGACCAAGACGCTTAGGGGTATTTAAATAACTAGTGTAATCGTTCTGTGTAATAAACTGTTTTTCAAAACTCAGGCCTTCATTTTTTGGTTAATAACAACAGAAAAATATTTAAAAATTATTAATGTATTTATTTTTTGCATTTGGCAGAAAGTGTTGTGATGTTGAGCCTTTACATCGGGGGTGCCGCAGCACCTGCAGTATACGTACTTCCCACGGCCGTACACAGTCGCTGTAATGACTACGTTGTTAACATGAACACAGAGAACATATAAAGATAAAAGAAAATGTACTGTAGATAAATGGAGAGTTGGATCATTCAAGAGTTCTGCATAGATAATTACTCAAAATTATTCAATATGTCACATGTATTTGTTCATATTTCTTTGTTAAGGCTTGGTAATATTAGAGAGACAAGCAAGAGTATAGAATATATAGAAAGAAGCCAAAGTAACCAGAAAATTCCACCCTCTCCTTCTTCAAAGTCCAAGAGAAAGCACTGGGGAAAGGGGAGCACCTTATTGTCATTGTCAATTGTATCCAGCTTACTAATGTCTTATCCTTATGTTAGAAAAAGCCTCACATTATAATCATTTATTTATTGATTTATTTGTCAGAGCATTTTCTGATTGCTGTCAAAATGAATTTTGTCAGGAGAGTTTCACCAAATGTAACTAAATGAAGCAAAAATTCAGTCAGGGTGACTATCTTTTTGCGCATGCCCACAGCGAAACTATGTATTTCCCACTATTATTAAGGTCCACTACTCATCACCCTTTTCATCCAATCACAATCTGCCACCCTCTCTCTTTTAACCAATCAGTTGTTAGCTGTCAAATTTAAAAGAGCTCTCTCTCTCTCTCTGTTGTCACTCAGCCCGAAGAGTTTTGCTCAGCCCACCTCCAACACCTCAATCAAGTAACTGACCATCTTCAATCAAACCTTTCAATCTGAAGTTTCTATGGCATGAAGCACCATTCCTCTTCACCACCACCTGTGTCTCGGACATGGGGAGGTCTTCTTTACATAGGAAGCATCTAATCCATAAAGCAGCTTCCTAGATGATCTTCCTGTGGGCTCTAAGCGCCAAAGACAACTTTTCTGTGCACAATAAATTTGATCTAATTTCGAAACCTGTTATTCTCCTTAATTTTTATTAGTCTATCCTGATTGAGATGTGTTGTAAAATGGCCTATAATAACCTACTGTAACTTTAAATGCCTGTATAAAATACCATAGGCATGGTAGTTATAGAACATCATAGCAGCTTGCTGTTGAAATCTTTCTCACAAAACTTCTAAAATCAACTGAACACAAAATTGAAGACCAAATCAAATATATGATGCTTTCATCATGTATACAACTAAACAACAAGAGATCTTTTACCCTAAAATTTAAACTGAGCCTTCTCAAAGTCACCTTTACCATCTTTTCAAATTCCCTCTCCACAAAGCTATATGTCACAGATAATGGGTCAAGACAGTCCCTTTTCTCTTGTTTTGTCCTGTGGAAGATGGGTGCAAGTGTCTGCAAATGAAGACCAAGCCAACCTGTGACATAAGTTGACAGAATGAAAGTTCCACAGTAAACTCTTGAATTTTGCTTCTCAAATTAAAACTTCCCTTAGAGCCTACTCCGAACAACTTCAGGTAATTGAATGCTGAAATACATGGACCCTTAATTCTTGACACTCATTGGTAACCACAGCCACTTCCTAGAGCTCTGTAATTGCCTGTGCTCCTGGAGAAAGAACACCTGTAATCATTATGGCATCCTCACTAGTGTAAACCACAACAAAAACAGTTCATAAATAGATTAAATCAAAGAGGTGGCAGCGGTGAGGAATGCAGGGAAATTGAGGTTACGCTGGACCAGAATGAAAATGCACAGGCGCAGAATTGGATGAGTTAGGGAAGACAATCCAGCATGAAAATGCTGAGAAATGAACTAACACCTTTTATAAATCTGCTCTGCTGTAGAGACGTCTGCTCACTTCAGGCCCCTTCAAAGAGCCCTCTTGCGTGCTGTGCTAAACACAGACAGATCCACTCAAATGGGGGCCTTTTCCTCTTCTGCTGCTTCCACAACAGACCGCAGACAAAGCCGTCTGGAGAAACTGTTTGTCGCTGATGTTGTTTTTCGTGTAAATCATTAACTGACTTTCTGAATCAAAGAGGCTCGCGGGACGGCGTCTGTCGAGGCGGGCTGTCTAGCAAGCTGCTGCATGCTGCCAAGACGGGCTTTATTTTATCTGTGATCATTGTCTGGTTTAGAAAACTGCTTTTGACAATACTGTAGGGGAAAATACAGGGCAGGTGCTTTGATGTTGGTGACTGTAATTTTTCGTTTGATGTTGTCATTGGCTAGAAGAAGTCAAACAAGATTATTTCTATTGCTGAAGGGTGATTGATAAGTTCATAGCCTAAGGACAAAAAGGTCAATTTTAGAAAAACAAGCATGTCTATTTTTCAGCGCAGTCCCCTGCTACATTTACACACTTAGTCCAGCAGTTGTGGAGCATATGAATCCTTTCTTTCTAGAAGCCAGCCTCTTGGATCTCCAGAGAGTGGACCACAGAAGCAATGGCTTCACCATTATTGTCAAAATGGCGATGACAAGGCTCCTTATATCAGCTAAACAGGGTGGGTGTTGGACCAGTTCAAGTCTGCACTGCTGGATGTCAGCACAAGAACTGATATTGTCCATTTTCTCAGACATCTCTGACTTGCAATTTTCATTTAGCTGAAACAGAAGTAACACAAAAAGTTATTAACTTCTAATTTTATGTAGCCAGGCTAGCGCCCACTGGTGGTCAGCTTAATTATCTTAAGCTACCACACAGTCAGGGAACTCTCAATACAC
>JAQFJA010000021.1:10083907-10094549 GCA_029874485.1 Naso brachycentron
GGTAGCGATGTATGTCAGGAGCTGTACTACAAAGGTATTTTTCACTTCTCCACTGGGATTACTTGCAGGCCTGATGTTATTACTGCTCCTGTGATGCGTTATTTTTTGCTCTTGCGTAGATTGACCTCAGTTCAAGTGGGAATGGCTGCCGTAATTCTTTAAGCCGGCTACCTCAGAGTATACTGTATATACTGTATACTTACAGCCACTGCAAAGAGCCGAGCTCATTATCCACACCACTGTGTCGTGATCAAATATCTTAAAGGCTGGGAAATATATAATTAATGTCAGAGTTTGTCAAAATGTTTCTTGAAGTGAGTGTTAGCAGCAACTGCATGGAAAGGTAATATTTCTATAGACTGCTTGCCACAGATAGAGAATGGATGAGAGAAGGTATTGTTAGTAACATCGTTAGCACCATCCAGCTGCTTTTCACCACCTCCGCCTGTCCAGCCTCTCAGCCAAGCAAAGAGAAAAAGGGAATAGAAAGTGGAAAGAGAGAAAGAAAGACACACACACACACACACACATACACAGATATACTACATTTATTCTGCCTGCTCTAGGTGCTGCCTGTGTTAAAGCCCCCGGTGAACCCAGTGTGTCAGTCTGCCAGTACATGGCCGGCGCGTCTCGCAAGCAGCCAACAGCAAAGGAATAAATCATGATCTTACAACAAAGCGTCAGTTGACTTATTGCTGTTTCGTGACCGGAGGTGAATGGTACCACTGTTTTAAAAGGCTGTTCGGCGGTGGCGCAGGGGCGGGATCCAGCCGAGCGTGCAGCCTTGTCATAGGGCCGTATAATAGGGCTGCATCGGCCCTTCCTCTAACTAGTCAGTGGGGAGGAACCCCACCACCACCACCATCGCCCCACCACCCTCCGTGTCTTTCATCTGCCGAGGCCCCCCAGCTCTCGAGCCCAGCCTCTGCCCTGCCTATTGCCCAAACTCACACAGCCCGGCCGTGGCTCCGGCTGACAGCAGCCCTCTCATCAGCCTGTCAGGCCTATGCTAACAAGGAGCTATCCATCCACCATGCCCTAGAGTGCCAGCTGTCTCTCTGTTTCCTGCCTTCTCCACCGTTTTTCTTCTTCTCCTCTCTTTGCCCGACTGTCTCTCTCTACTTTTCTCACTATCTTAGTTATTCCTCCGCGCTGACATTACTTTCCGTCCATCTGTCTGTCTTTCACTCACTCTGGCTACACCTCTTTTCCTCTCTGACTTTGCCTCCCTGTTCCTGGGTATCGTAATGCGTCTCTCTGTTGTCGGGCATCTGCAGAACATCGGGACATCCTCCCCCTCCTCCACCCTCTTTCCCCTCAATAGACTTATCTCAGCCCCGTACCATGTGTCTGACTTTACATGTGTGTTGTGCTGCTGTGACCGTGCAGGTGCATATGTGCATGTTGTGGGTGTTTGTGTCTCAGTTGCATGCATCTGTTTGTGTGTCTGCTGTACGCACAGGTGTTTGTACCTTATGTCTTATGTCTTTTTGCGAGAGAATCAGCGACTGTGTGTGTATATGTGCGTGTGTGTGGGAGGCCTGGTGGTAGCTGTGTCGTCCAGTCCCCCCCCCCCCGTGCCACCTACTTGTTTGTGGCACACCTGCGCTGACACCGGGGTTTGTCAACAGAGGGAGAAGCAGAGCAGGTAATTGTTGACTTACTCTGCGAGACAGAGCAGAGAGGGAAAGGGTTGCAGCGATAAACCAACAGGAGAAAAGGTGGACAGACGGGCAGCAAGAGAGAAACTGAATAAGAAATGAATAAATGAGATGAAGATGAGGCTGGGAACGAAAGAGAGAGGATTGAATTTGGAGTGTGTAGGGATGGAGTTAGAAAGGAAATGCTATAGCAGGGAAAATGAGTGTTTGAGGCTGATGTGAAGAGGTCAAGAGCAACTCTCTGTTGATACCATTCCTCCTGTCAAATTGAATCACATTTCCTGCAGCAGCTATTTGTCTCACAGGCAGCTCTCACTATAATTTAACATGTGGTAGGTTCCCTCACTAAGCAGAGGGAAAGAGCGTTGGAACATTGCAAGTACAGTAAAATGGCTAAATCCTCATTACACTCTGTAAAAGAGGTGCGCGTGGCTTACAGCATCTCCATTTTCTGTCTGTTTCTCTTCAACATGTCCAGTTGCTCAGGTATATAGGAATGGTGTGGGTGGAAACACACTGCTTACTGACAGAGTCTGCAGAGCTCAGAGTTGCATTGCTGAGTGGATCTGAGGTCTCTGGTGCGTCCAGCTTTTTAAGGAAACATCACTGTCGAGGGAATGTGTTGCTGTTCAGTCATGTAGACGCACGAGCTTGTCTGTATGTGATGATGTATGAATATGAAGAGCTGTTTGATGGCTTGTGAAAGTCTAAAATAGCTGCCCACATGTATATAACATATTGTTTTGTTAACTGTGTGAATTTATATTGTCATAATTCAGTCTTTGGTTCATTTCCTGCAGAAAAAAACATGAGCTGTAGCCCCGTTACGACATACAAATCCTGAGCGTGTTTTAAGTATGTGGTGTGTTCACGGCACATACATGACACAAGTGTGTATAAAACAACTGTATACAAAAACAGTAACTTGATTTTTGAGTGTGCTGTTGATGGACATAATTATACCACAATGCAATGTACAAATGAAATGGAGTAGCCGCTCACAGCTGGAAAGTATTAAAACAAATGATAGATGGTGGTGAAACAGCACTGCAGACACAGCAGAAAACAAAAAATAACTCTTAAATCTTTGAAGATCATTTTGATGTCTATTTGTGAAGTTTAATTGGTAGTGACATTCCAGTTGCAGCTTGATTGACAGCAATTGCACAAACATTGTGTAATTTCCTGTTAGTATAAAAGGAGCCTTTTTTTGTCTACTTGTTCCTACAGCAGTATTCAGGGACATTGAATTGAAGTACTTACTGTATGCTCTTAGTTTAAAGTATGTAACTGGGACATTATTGACTCACTCATCTTGCATTATAGACAAAACTGGTGTTTGACCTCTTAACTTAGCTTTATTGCTACCTGCTTCAAAGATGCAATGCAAATTATCTCACATTATTTCTTCACTCCTCTTCCCCCTCTTCATCTCTTTATGTCTCTCAGTCTCTCTCTCTCTTTCATTCTGTCACTGCGTACTTTAGTCCCGTTGAATGGATCTGGGAAAACCAGTGTTAGCTTGGACACTTTCTGTCTCTGCGACGGCGAACCAGGAAAGCTCTCAAGGCAGAACCAAAGACCTTGACTGCTTTTTGAAGCAGGCTGTCGCTGTATAATCGGTTAGCTTCTCTCAGAGGAAGGGGCAACACACACACACACACACACACACACACACACACACACACACAGTGTGTGAGGCAGGCAGCCCCTCATTACCGGGCAGAGCCCTGGTCCCTGAGGACTGGACCCAGCACCTAATCCTGTATTTGTTCTTGGGGACTGTATCTGTGATTCTCCATTGAATGGAATATTAAGCACCCAGGTCTTTTGTGGAGCGTGTAAGCCATTTGGCTCCACTCATCTATTATTTATCAGCCTGGCAAATATTTTATCAGCCTTAGCCTCTCATGACCCACTCTCATGTGAAGACCCCATACCCCCCCGTAAATGAAGAAAAAAAAAAAAAGAAGAATAGTACAATTTCTCTTTTTTCCACTTATCTTCCTCTTACTTTTTGCCTCATTCGTTCTAAAACCTGAACAAGGACACGGGGATTTGTATTCAGTCGAATTAGAGAAGCAAATATGTGAACTATTACTCTGGAGTTCCCTCCAAGTTACCTTATCTCAGGCACACTGCCACCTCCATCGCTTTGGAGATAACAAATAAAGGAAAACAGAAATCTAGATTTGCTTTATAAATCATTATCTTAGTTTCACTAACCCCCTACCCCTCTCAGCCAACTCCCCTAAGCTAGCCACCCAGCCTGGGAAGAGGAGAATCAGAGCGAGAGACTCCTGTTTTCTCTTTTAACCTGAGAGTAAATCATGCCAGTTGGGGGGCTCACCTTGAGGTCTGGTGGAGATAATTGGAGTTGGTTAGCGAGGTGTTCTGTGCCATTACCTCCTGGTACCAGCGAATGGCTGGGGCTTGTCTCGCACTCCCAGAGGAGGAATACACCCGCCTGTTGGCTTTCCACTTAGTGTGTGCGTGCGTGTGACACTCGCACGCATGCATGTATGTATATCAGCACCCGATTGCTGACCTCTCTTCATCACAATTTAATGGCCCCTTATCATCATCGCTTTGGAAAAAGGGTGTGATGGTTTTGATAGCAGCTCTTCCACCAAGTGCTTCACTTTCACACATTAATATTCATAGCATTGATTTATTTTCAGAATTAACAAAAAAAACAAACTGTTTGCCAGGGAATTAATCCTGACAGGAGCGTGGCATTGTTGTGTTTTATTTGAAGACGGCAGGCAGCGGAAATATGCATATGCAGATACACAGAGCAAGACACCAATTAAATGTTGATTAAGTCCTAACTATTGTGGGACTGTGTGTATGAGAGACTGCATGGAGACTATAAAAAAAGATCATTGCTTTTTTTTTTTTACAGCAGATATGAAAAATGAATGCAGTTAAAACAAACATGCAGAGAGGGAGGCACATGGGCGGACACACACACACACACACACACACACACACACTTTTTGTTTTTAAGCTTCTCAGATGTCCGGGTTTGACGTTTGTCTGGATTCAGAGGGTGGGGCCCTCGCTTTTTTTTTCCTCTGGCAGCGGTGGTTTTCAGCCGCCAAGCTCGCCCGCTTTTGGCCGGTCAATTGTGACACTGTGTGTGTCAGCGAGCAGGGGGTCTCATGGTAGTTGCGCGCGTGTGTGTGATAGTGTGTGTCCGTTTCACACATTGACTGTGAAGCCACAGCAGTATAACAGCGGCTGCTGCTCCGGGGTCCCGGCGGTATTGGCCTAGCCCGCGGTCTCTCTTGGCTAACTCATGTTTCATTCTTTGGCAATTTGCCCTAATGAAGTCCCGCAGGAGCCCCTCAGACCTCTGTTCTCTTTCCATATTTAATCATGTTATTTTAATCTGGGGGATGAGCTAACGCCTCTTTCTCCTGCTGTGTCTGTGTGTCTGTGAGTGTGTGTGTGTGTTGCAGGTCATTACTATTGCTGGGTTTTCATGAGATGGGATGTCAAGAGGGGGATGCTGGCTTTAAGACAATGGGAGACAATGACTTTAATTTTATGTGTGATGTTGGTTTGACAATGCAGAGAGAGCTCCTTTGAAAGGAAATGTCATCTTCATGTGTTCGCTTCTCATTATTTGTTCGAAAAGAGGTTATTTTCTCTAATTTGTAGGTCATGTGAGCTGGGATAATTTTGATTTTTATGGTTACTGTCAGCACTGTTTTGGTCTCCTTTTGTTGCTTTTGTGCACGATCCATACTTTGACATTGAATTGAACAACAGTTTATTATGAGCACTGGGTTTATATTTTGCAGTTCATATCAAAACCAGTTAGAATCGTGGCTTTAAATATTTTTTTTGCCTAATGCCATGGCTACAGTGATGACCCACCACAAATAGACCAATATGGAATAAACTCCAGTTTGATGTTCCCTTTGAGTAAAGCAGGCGTCGCCTCGCCTCATTTCATGTCTTTTTAATACTTTTTTCACCCCCTCATCAATCTTTGTCTCCTCTGCTGTGTTTCTGTCATGAGTTTAAGATGAATAGTTGATCTTCAGCTTCTCAGTCTGTTTTCTCTTCCTCCAACAACACCTCGCAGGTTGTGTGTTCATCACAACAGCAGCAGACATGTCAGTGTACCGTGGTTTTACTGAGGGCTTTTGTTAGTGAGCAAGATTAAAGGCTCACTTGATGAAATCAAACATACAGTGCATTGACACATCAACACGAAGCATCACCACCTTGATCAGACTTCTAGATTTTAAAAGCAGGAAATTAGCAGGCTACTGTTTGAAAGGGAGTGGATGTGTGCCACTCTAGACTTCTTCAGTCAACTTCAGCCGAGTGAAACTTGATCACAGCTGCAGAAGTTACAGAACTGTATTAGAAAGAGAGAAGATGAGCAGTATATTTAGCTCATAGTCATTTTACTATTTTCTGACTTGTGGTTCTGTCTTTGGGGAAAATCTCAAGACTGAAATCACACGAATCCTCATTTTGAAAAAAACTGCCAGTAAACATACAGCATAGATGGATATTTTTGTCTTTGTTTGCATGCTATTGCCTTGAAAAGTCGTGTTGAGATTGTCCTCCCTCTTCCTTTCTCTGTAGTTAACTGCATGTGTCCACGGTGCGGCCGCTCTGCTCTTTCCTATGTACTGGCAGCACATCTTCATCCCTGTACTGCCCCCGCATCTTCTCGACTACTGCTGGTAAGGCTGACCACCTCTGAAACACACACAGACACACACACACACACACACACACACACATACATACACGATCACCAGTAGGGTCGTCATAACTGTTTACACCCCCTCCTTTTCTCTCCTTCCACTTTCTGTCCTTTTTCTCTCATTTTTTCAGCCACCGTCTTACTCACACACACACCTGTCATATAGATACGTAAACACACACGCACACTGCCATGTGTGCCGGTCATGCGCCGAGCTCTGCCGCTAAAACCTCGGTGTAAAAGTGCAGACACGCATGTTCACACACTTTCTCAGCCATTCTTCGAGTTGTTCTCATGATTCCTCCCGTGGCGCGCCTTCTCCTGTGTGGCCCCTCAACATAATGAACGGCCTGGATCACCTTGCTCCATATTTCATGCCAGTGCGAGCACCACGCTCTCATCATATTAGCCCTCTCAGGGGTTCATTACCACCCAACGCAAATCCAACAAATGTGAATAGATTTGATTGAAACTGAATGTAGAGCAGAAGTAACAGCTCTTCTACAAATCTGTGTGCGTTTAGGAGAGTTTCAGATGCGCACCTGGAAAAAATAATGCAAAGAGGGGAAGCCAGTTTATGTAAAATGAGCTGCTTTTTGGGGTATAAGTGCCAATAGCTCATACAGTTTTGTGCTTTACCATAAGGGAAACACTGACGTCAAAAAGCTATTCATCACTGACAGTAAAATGTGATTTTCAACACTCTGTGAAGACTCATCATTATCTTATTTAATCATGGGGGTGTCCTCCATGCGCTGATTAGATAATTAAATTCTGTTAGCTGCTCTGTGTGCATGTATCTGTGTAAATGTTGATGAAAGTCAGTACAGTATATTCATGAAACGGCGAAGACGGCGGCTCAAGTGCAGAGCAACAGGCCTGCTATTTGTTTTGCTGTTGCTTAAGTCGATTACAAGCCTGTGGCTTCTGAATCATTCTGGCCAGGAACACACTGACCCAAAGCTATCCGATTATTGCTGCCTCTGTAAACCTCATCATAAAAATGGTTTCTATTATTTGACTGTTTTTGTTGATTTTATTCATCATGGTGGTTGGGAAATGTACTCTATGATTCAACCTTTCCTTGCCACTAACTTTGAATATGAAGAAAAATATCACATAAAACAAAAATGACACGATAATAACAATACAAAGATTATTTTTGCAGCGTAAAAGGAGGGTTTTGACGCTTTCACCCTTTAGGTTTTAAGTAGGAGTTCTAAGTTTTACTATATTTACTATTTTGTTGGAGGAAAAACCCAATTAAATATCCTGCTAAATGATTTCTTGTTAAAATTCTTTAATAGATAGATCAAGATATTGGGCTTAATAGCAGTTATTGCATTATTCTTCTCAGTATTCTTATAGAAAGTCTTTCTAGGTAAATGAAAGGTTACTTATGGCTGAGTTCGGCAGTTACAAACAAATGCTCAAAACAGCTTTAAGTCACGTTTTAAAGCCACAAGTCAGTGACTAAAAATCAAATCTAACCAGTGGCAGAATTAAGGAGAAACGTTCCTCTTTTTTTACCTACTAATTTTCAGTTTTTTCAAACCATCCAGTGGCACCAGAGCAATGTGTCTGTCCCTCTACACATAAAGTAGAATAGAATAGAATAGAACTGAACTGATTCGAACTGAATTGAATGGAATGGAATTGAATTGGATAAAACTTTATTGTCCAACCGCGGCTGTAAAATCGTCTTTGGCCTCAACAATGTTTCCCATTTTGAGAGTCATCGTATTTTTTGGGAAACATAGACTGATTTTCAGTGGCCGTGCCCTACATATAATATGATTCGGTTAAAGAGCAACATATGGATGTTAATGCCCATGTTTTCCATTGTGTTGTGTTATTTTGTAGTAATTAAAATATACCCTTCTAATTTCTTTCAGTGCACTCAACTTACATCTGTTGCTACACAGTAGTTTTCACTTTCTTTATTTTATTTATTTATTTTTTTTCCAGATAATAAATTGATTTTAATTTTTCATTTTGGTGGTTATTGTTTGTTTTATTTTAAAGGGTCTATTGAATATCTTTTTTTTTAATTAATACTTGAATTTTTAGGGCGTGATGTTATTTGTGGTTATTTTCACAAGTTATATCACACTGAGCTTGAATCTTCAGTTTTCATAATTTTGTCTGACCAACCTCCAAAATCTAACATCACTCATTTAATAATTATGTAGACTAAACAAGAAATCTTCAGATAGAAGAATCTATGATTTTTGCTGTCTGTTGCTTACAATACTTACAAATGAAATAAATATCAAAGTAGTAATTCAGTACATTTTATGTAGCTGTTTATCTAAGAATATACTCACCATTAAACTTTTTCAGATGGGTGTGTAAAGTGTGCTGTGTTGTTGTAGGCTCCATATATATTTCTTTTTCACATGTAACCATCTGATCTGAATACTGCTCACAGCTCTGTTTTCCTCTCTCCATCCACAGTGCCCCCATGCCATACTTTGTGGGAGTTCATCTTAGTCTGTTGGAGGTATGTTCATTAATCAGCGGGAATGTGTATGCATACAAATGTGCTTGTATATAAATGTACATCATTATGCTCTCTGTGCATAATTACATATGTTGCTGCAGACTGATGTACAGTTTATAGTATATGTGCAAACTTTGTCCTGTTTATCAAAAAGTTAAATGTTGATATTCCTTAATTTGCATTAGATATGTGTTATAAATTTCAGGGTCCTTGTCAGTTGTTTTACTGAAAAAGAATAATTAAATTACATGAAGGGAGCATTTTGTAAATTCATATTGTTAATTCAAACTTTGTCTTCTCTGTACAAATGGTCTGTAAGGCAGCTCCGACACCGTGATTCGAAATAATCGTCAAAATGTATTTCCCTCTTTATCTCCCTGTCTTACTTGTGTGCTGTCTTAACCAAAAGTACAAAAGACAGTGGGAGAAAGGCAGAAAAAGTGTCTGCAAACAAAGAGCTTTTCCACTTCATTGTTAAACCCTGTGTGTTGGTTCGGGGGGGGGGGACCATCGCCAGCACTGCTGTTGTGTCTGCATGCATGTTGCAAGCACGCGCACATTTGCACTTTTGTGTAAGTGTTACTGTGTAAGTGTTTGTCTGCGTGCGTGTGTAATTTTGCAAATGCATATGTCTTAATGCACATGTGTGTTTGTGTGTGTGAGTTTGCGTGTGATATTTGTCTGACAGTTGCGGCAGTGGCAGTATTTATCACACTCTGCATCCGTGACAGACCCCCTTTCCGCCACTACATAATTAGTCCAGATCAGCATGTGAGCCTCCACTGCACAGGCTGTCACAAAAGTGACAAACTAGAAATTCACACACTATGCTGTCTCCCCCCCACACCTGCCTGCATCCTGCACCACACTGAAATAATTGTTGAATTTGTTGCCATCAGGATGCACACAGCACAGCACTGTGTTGTTGTTGATGCATGAGGTTTTGGTGCGGTGGAAAATCTTTATACAATCCAAATGTTCTCCCCAGCACCATTTTTCATTTTGAGAATGTGTGTGTGTGTGTGTGCGCTTTAGTAAAGATGTTCTAATATTTTTTTTTTTTTTACACGCCATTTGTCACTGTTTATCATAAGAAGTGTGATGACAGTGTGGTTTTAAATGTGACCATTGTATTCTCTCCTTGCTGGGGCTGCAGGACTGAAATGACTTTGCTGTGAAACACACCTGGGCCATGCTTAGAATTTCTAACATTACCTTCATTTCACGATTTAATAATTAACAAAATGTATTCTTTTTATTAACAAAAATATGGAACAATTATAATTCTACCAGTGCTGAAAATGCAAGAAATTGCAAAAATTGAAATCTGAGAAGTTAGAAAGCAAAAATAAATACATGCACTATAAAAAATAATGTTTCAGTTCCAATCTGTAAAAGCAGAAAATAATTTTTAAATTGTGAATGTTTATGCATGCAAGATTTGACACAAACAGGTGGAGATTTTTTTACTGATTAGAATTGTTTTGAAGTACTGCAGCAGAAACAGTCACAAAAACAAACATTTCCTCCTTCAGAGAGTCCGCAGTCGGTCACTGGAAGATGTGGTCATTCTCAATGTGGACACCAACACCCTGGAGAGTCCGTTTGATGACCTGCACAACCTGCCCAGTGACGTGGTGAGACATGCACACACGCACGCACGCACGCACGCACGCACACACACAAAAACATACACCCACGCACGCTCACTCTCAAGGAAGTCGGCGTGGAGTTAGTTCTGTA
>JAQFJA010000021.1:10124609-10143210 GCA_029874485.1 Naso brachycentron
TGTGCAGAGCTGGCATACAATGTGCAAGCACACGCACACCAAAAACACACATTCATCAATAAATTTATCAAGAGTTTAAAAAAACCTTAGAAAATTTTAGTACACTGTAGTGCAGTGTATGTGAAAATGTGCACACCTCTGTATAGTTTTAAACTCATGCATACCGGTTCAGGGTTGCGAGTTATATCTCCCTCATATCTGCACCTCTGTACTCTAAGCCGGAGCTTTTTTCACTTTCTACTGCTAAACAAAAAATGGCAAGTGGACTCCCATTCTGTCTAAAGAAACATACACACACACACACAAAACATGCCTGCAATGCACACACTGACATTTTGGTCACAGTCATGTAAGAGCGTGATTAGGAGAGGTTGTGCTGTCTCTAATTAGCGTTGTGTTTCCTGTGTGTGTGATGAGGCTGGAAAGCCTTAGCGCAGAGGAAGGTGTGACGGCCGTGGAGAGGAGAGGAACGGCAATTAGGGCTTTTCTAAAGGCCTCCTTGGACACCCTCCCCCCAGCCAGTGCACACACACAAAAAGACAGGGCCAACCCGACACACACACACACACACACACAGATTAACAGTTAACATGCAATTGGTGGACATGCACGCCCACAAACACGCGCAAATGCTGTTTTTAGGATATACACACGCTCACACCCCTGTCCCTGCCATTGAGGCCTGTTCATTGCCACAATAACGGGTCCCTGGAGACCACTGGAAGAGGGACGGACAGGACACAGGATAGCTTGTCCCACAGCACTGGTGTTGTGTGCGCTTGTGTTTATGTTTATTCCACAATGCGCTTCCCCTTATTCTCTGTTCACATAGACTTTATTAACATTACGTCTTGGTCATAAACCAGGAATATTATTCTACTATTACACCTTAAAGACAGAAAACCCAGGAGGAGATTGCAATCTGACATCTGCAGATTTTTTTTTCTTCTGTCGCCTGAAACTAAGCCTGAAAATTGAGAAGCCAAGAAAGCCTTGATAATTTATGGCCTGTCAGTGTGCAGTAACCCCTGAAAGATTGAAACTGTCCAAAACATTTAAGATTAAAATGTTGCATCTTTCAGTGTTTTGTTGTTTTCTGACTAGTCCTATTAGTTTATGTCAATACATGCACATGTTAAAGCAACATTCCTCAAAACTTATAATAGGATAAATAAATTAATCTCATTTCAACCCATTCTTACACAATCCGATTTTGTGTCTAGTTAAATAAAATTGTTTTTCAGTTTTACAAATACCACTGGGAAATCATTTGGCAAGTACATCATGAAATAGAGACTCTTTTTAGGTTTCTCCTTGACTTTTTTCTTAGGTAGCTGAACTCTTTCATTTCTTTACTTTCACCTGACTGTTTTTAAAATACTGTATTCAGATTTTAGTTACAGTTTAAGGAATTGGTAGAGGATAACATACCTGTTGTTTCTGCTTGTTGTATCTCTCCACCTCATCTTTTTTTTTTTTCTTTTTTGGTTGTTGTTTTTGAGAATGCTTCCCATGAAATCTTGATGCTGCGTTCTCCCCACAGCTGTCTTGTCCAGGTGTTCTTTGCTAGAGAAATTGCTCTCAATTGGACTAAAGTGGTTAAATAAAGATTAACTAAAATTTTAACAAAAAAAATGTTCTTTATCCTCATACTAACCTCTCCTTCCAAGCCTACATACAGTACAGACACCTATGGTTGGGCCTTCTCTTATTTCTCTTTAGTCTTTAAATATGTTCCACTTTACTCTCTGTGTACAAACGACGGCCCTTTCTTTGTCAATACAATAACAGTCTTTACTTTTCAAATAAAAAATAATATATTCCCTAAAATAAAATGAAGAAATATTACTTTTCTGGCTTTGATATTGCACCCAATGTCTATAATGAAAGGAAATGAATCATTAGAAACACCTTAACACAGCGCCAGAAAAAAAAGCATTTTATTTGACACCATGTTGTATCAGCACCTGTTTAAAAAGTTCAACAAAAACTGAATATTATTACCTTCATTAATTGTACAATATTCATCAACATAAGCTGAAAGAAACTGTTAACTTCACTTCATTTGGCCTGAAAGTCATTTAAACTTGTTATATTTCCCTTAAAATACCAAATGACATAGTTTGCAGTGTGATCTTAGCTCCAGTATAAATACACTTAAACCTTCTTCCTGTCTCATTTCCTCATGTCCACATAAGCACCAGGTGACCAACAAAGATTCACTCACCTGCTTGATAAATTCAGAAACGTGTTGCCATCCGACGCTCCAAAAACATGATCTGATTAAAGACATTCCTTCCCTCCTGTATGAAAGGAGAAGCCTGCTACATTTTTATCATTCATCATTTTTCTCTTGCATACCCCTCTATGTCTGTCCTTGAAAATGAAATGAATGATCCTGGAGAAGCTCCTTTTAATTAATCATAGCAAAATAATCAGAGTTATGAAATTCATATTCTATTTGATCAGCCAACACATGCACCAAAGTGAGAGTGCTGCTGTCATTTGCGTACATATTCCAGCCGTTTTCTGGCAATGTGGGTGATTTGTTGTGTTTGGTGAGCTTCTTGATTAAGAATGTAGGAGTTATCTTTTCGTTTGACAAAAACAAGACTGAATTGGACTGCTGACTTCTTGTCTGATACAACAAACAACAACCATCCATTGTTCAGGCCCTTCTATGTGTGTGTAAGTGCCTCGTCTGTTTTCCAGTTTCTGTGGAAGATTTTGTATATCACTGTGTGTGCATGTGTGCTTTTAAAGTGGTATTTCACTTTGAGCATCTGAAAATAGAAAGTGTGTCTGTACCTCAGCCGTTTTGTACATGAGCATGTAGTTGAGTGTGTGCACTGTATGTACACAAACATGCACGCATTTAGCATTTTGCCTCGGGTGGGAGACAACGGAGTGACAGCTGTTGGGAGGGAAGAGGAGAGCAGAGGTTGGGACAGTGTTATGGACAATGACAGCCAGCAGGCGTGTGGTCGGGCTCAGCCCCAGGCTCTGGACTCTTCACCTGGTGAAGCAGGAGAGATGCCAGCCCGGAAAACACCACACAGCTCAGGATGGAGGGGAAGCAGGGAGCTAACAAAGACATAAAGCAGAACCAAAGTCATATGGATACATCAGTGTGTACACGCTGCTTTTTGTATGTATGTGTGTGCATGGGTGGGTGTGTTTGTAGGCTCTCATGATAGCAGCTGCATGTGTTCATGGCCAGTAGACACACATGTATTCTGCACACATGACTTGTGAAGTGTCTCTGTCATAACGGGAGAGAATGTGCCCGAGCTCAAACATGCTTATACTTACTAATATGCATTTTTAATACAATATCACTTAACATGATCTATTGCTCATTAAGCATCACATAGACACCATGTGTGCATTATGTTCACTACATGATTGAAAATGCTATAATATGAACAGTATGCTGAAGCAATCATTTCTGGGAAAAATGAATAGCAAATAACTTATTTCAGACATATGTTACATGTACTGTGTAACATACTCTGTGTGTGTGTGTGCCTGTCATAATTCATAATAATGATATTATGACATAATTGTAAATGGAAAATAGTACAAATATGCTTGTACTATTCATAGTGAGCTTTATGTTGTAGATAAATTTTATTAGATTAAGAGTTAAGATGCATCACAGTGAACGTTAAGTACAGTTGCTCTGTCTATAGCTCTGAGTGTGTGTGTGTGTGTGTGTGTGTGTGTGTATTTTCATGGTTACTTGTGCGCATTTGTAGTCTCCCCTCTGCTCAGTTTCTACCCACTTCAGAGACCCTGCCGGCGTCCTCGCTGAAACTAAAGTGCCATCTGCTGGCCCCGTCACAGAACTGCACCGCATGCATTCACAGAAAGACACCTGGTGATTTTGCTGGATGAGTTTTGTTTAGTGTAACAGAATTAGCGTAATGCACATTTTCCTTCTTTTATATGGCTCCTGTTTTAAGCGAAAGGGAAGTGGGCTTTCAGCAACAGCCAATTGGACAGACTAGTAGTGGATCTTGCCTCAAACGCTGTTGTTTTTTTTTTTCCCTCTTTGAGTGAGCAGCTCTTAAACAGGCAGACAGAGACTTGGCTGTACTTCTGCAAAGGCTCTGCCTCTCTCCAAGGTTTGTTTGCATTTTACCGGCATTTCTTTACATACACTGCCAAGCTGTGAGATCAGTGCCCACTCAGAAATACCATATGAAATGTATAATGTAAGACTGGCTATTAAAGTCCGCTAGCGTTTGGCCCTGTCACAGAGAGGCATAGTTGTTCTGCATAACCAGTCATGCAGGGAAGGACGGGAAGAGGAGGGGAAAGTTTGTTTCTCCAAATGCAGCTGCTAAAATGGATGGTGATGACTATTTTCCCCTCATAACCACAGAAATAAAATGTAATTTGTTATATCAAATCTGAAGACTTTTTAAGGCCCCTTACGTATATTTCATAGCTTTGCTTATTGCATTAGCAATCCTGGGGTATACAAGGTCATGGTAAGGGATTAGTAAAGTAGTCATGTTTACAATCCTGCTCTCATTTGTTCACAATCCACAACTGTACAGGCTCGTAAGCAATACTGAAGACGTGAGTGCATGTGTTGCTTTTCATGTCTGAAGCCTGAACTGCAGGCAAATCAGGATTCTTTGACTTTTTCAGCCAGGTTCTCAGTAACTCAGATCAAAGTTAAAAAAAAATTACAAAGTAATATAAAAATAATTAATTAATGTTTCCTTTAACGTGGGTTAAGTCAGTTATGTGAGTTTATTGTACAAGAGAAGCTCAGATGTCAAATCCTTCATTTAAGAGGATCCAAAAGAGGATTGTCTCCTTTTTCAAAATTACTGGATTGAGCAACAGTAGTTTCACTCAAATAACCTGACAGTTTTGATTATTTTCCTGACTCCTGTTCCTCTGCTGTGTCTCCTCGGTACTCTCTCACTGCCTGCGTTCTACACGGTCTCACTTGTGGCGACGTGGTGGAGAGGAAGAGAAGCGAGAGCCAGACAGACAGAAACTGTGACATCTGTCACTGACGGCAGAGTGATGGAGGGAGAAAATGGGAGACAGGAGCGCGTGGAAGGAGAATCTCTTTTTCATTTTCACCTTTCAGCTTCCCATTAGCCGACAGCGAGAAGCTAATGAAGGAGCAGAATGATAATCTGTTGTTCTGCTATTTCGTGCTTTCCATGGTCCTGTCAGGCCTGGGGAGGTACAGGATGGTGGCAGAGCTGTCACAGCTTTAACATGGCACCTGTTGAAATTGGTTGAAAATATCTCATTGTGAAATGTCTAAATTTGAAGATTCTCTGTCTTATTGTTGTTGTTGTTGTTGTTGTTGTTGTTTACCTTAACACACAGAACGTCTGCTTCTAGATCTCAGATTTAACTGCTCTTGCTGGTTTTGACAGCTTGTGAGGAGGAAAATAAAACGTTCAAGTGACTGACAAAATCATACTTTGTATCTCACATTACTTGTAAAATCAATGCAATATGTTGACCACTTTAAAAAAGTGTGATAAACTCCACTCCTGCGCCAAATTTGGCTCTTCTGTCGTAAAATGCTCGGTTGTTGTAAATAGTTCAATCTTAACTGCTGCACTGAAGGGTCACAGTGAAGAGAGAGAATGACAAATTGATAAAGCCGTGAAGTGAGGTACCATCCATTTACTGCTCCCTATGGAACTTCCTCTCGTAGACGGCACCAAAGCTGTAACAGAGATCAGAGGGCCAGGCTTCGTGACCTGTGTCTGGTTGTGTTTGGGTTCACCTTGCTTTAATAAACACCTAGATGCAGAGAGAGGCCCCGCTCCCCTAAACACAGCCCTCTCGCACAAATGCGCAGTCTAAATAACTGCACGCACCGTGAACACAGCGCATGTGTGTGTAGTGTTCATGTGGTGGTGTTCCTGTTCAAACCCCACCCTCCCCAAGTGTCTCACAGGTGCATCTCCGCTCTGCCGGCCCGCTCTGGCTGGCATGTCGGCCTGGCCCCAGATTTACTGCCCTGACACAGGAATCCATTAAAGGCTGTTTAGGGATCCCAGGCCTGAGCCCCTCTGAAATCTCTTTCATTATAGCTCCAAGCTACCATGGAAGGGGAGCCGCTCGGCCAATCAGCAGTGCCACAACATGTGTTCGTGTTTAGCCCGATGGCTGAGAGGCTTAAGTGGCTACTGCACACATCTCCTCCGCTGACTTTTATGGAGAAAATGGCACTTTAACTCTTTGTTTTTTTGTAATAGGGTGCGTATGTGACTGAGCGTGTGTATGTGGGCGTGTGTGTAGGTGTGTGTATGTCCTCGCTGGCCGAACACAGGCCCTAAATGAGGCCAGGCCAGCCACACGTTACATTCCGCCTGTCTGGCTGGCACTGCGTCGGCTAATCAAGACCGGCTTGGTTCACGGTTACAATACGGACAACCCCCCACTCACACACACACTCACACACACACTTTCCCATCACTCTTTGGGCCTTCTTTTCACACCTCTCAATATTTCCTTCCTTTTTTCATTTATTTGTTCTTTTGGTCTTGTGTAAAGTGGTTTTTTTTCTGTTCTTCACCTTTGTGTCTCTGATTTTCCTTCTACCACAACCACAACACAAGCACTGAAACACTGCTGTCTCAACTTCTTAAACACACCCCCTGTGCGCCACTCACTTTTTACAAGTTGTAAAGAACCTTTTTGTCAGTGTTTGGCTTTGATAATGCGGCTAACGTGAGTTTAGCAGAGAAGAATGTGCAGAAATCAGCGAGGTGGAGCTAAGCTGGTGTACAAAACAGGGAAAGAACGGCAGTGCCCTCCTATGCTAACGCTCACTAGATGTTGTCAACAGTGCTAGCATGTGAACTGTACCCCATAATCGCTTTTGTGTGTACAAAAAACTTAATTTAAGATGTTCCCAAAAAAGACGCAGGTGGTGTGCAGCAATATGTAAGAAGGTAAATGGACGAAATGCAAAGAGTGTAAATTAGTAAGTGACACGGTGTTAACATAAGTGAACATGCACATGCAGAGAGAGGAGAGAGGAACATGTGCGTCGTAGTGGAAGGCATGTTAATAAGTGGCCCGGGGCAGATTTGGGCTCCCATGGGGAGAGTCCTGCCCTGCTCTGTGAAGCTTCTGTCTCTTCTTTAAAACGCCCATTAAATATGGTACACAGGTGGCTTATTAAACCCACTGTGTCAGACAACTACAGTACACAACGATCATTCAAAATTCTGCAATGACAAATACAGTCACATGCACTGGTGTGCTTAACGCAGATGATTAATGTATTTACCCACATCTTAACTCACAGTGTGTAAGTAGCTTGTAGTTTACCTTTAGTGCTGAGTTTGATAAAGTACTGCAGGGGATCTTAAAGATTTTTATCCCAAGACCAAAATTTGATAAATTTAGTCCCAGCCTGAAGGTCCAACTCATTAAAACAAGCTAGTGCTCCAGTCGTATGAGGACCCACCAGACTCAGACCTGCATCTCTTCTCTTCTGTTCCCGTTTGTAGTTTCGTGAAAAGCGACATCTCAGCAGAACACCATATTCTGTCTAGACTTTAAGAGTCCCCCCGAGTCCAGTTATACTGTTTTATAATGTTATTATTTGCATCTAACTACATCCATTTTCTGTGTTCTCATTAACAGCACAACTTCAACAAGTCTCCAATGAGCATGGGCCCTCGAGATCTCGGATACGGGCTCGATGATGATGAGCTGGACAGAGCAAGCAAGTATGTTTTTCCTGATCTGAAAAAAATTCCACTTTCCAGTTGTTTACAGTATGTTCATCATTTAATTTTATGCTTTGAGAACTTTTGTTGGCTGACTGATTAATTTTATTGGGAAAAAACTGATATAAGGTTCAAAGGTGCTGTTTTTCTTGCTGTTTTCACTCATGATAATACTGCCCCCAAGTGGACAAGTTAAGCAACAGAATTAGTTAACAGCATGTCATTCATAATCACTTCAACTACTTCATTTTAAAAGAACTGGTTAGTACAGTGTTTTTGTTGATTTTCAAGTGGTAATCACAGAAATACATGATATATAATAAATATATTATGTTTAAAATTTCCACATTTAAAAGTTTAAAAATGACAGTAACTTTGCTTATTATTTTCTTGAGTTGAGTACTTCTATTATCTCAAATGTTTTCAACGATGTTCAAATCCAAAGAAATCTGTAATCTTTTTAAAGATAACTGTGCGTCTCCTTTTTGTCACCTGATGCAAACTTCCAGGTTAACATCTGTCAGAGAGTGAGAAAGTGACGTGAATAAAACTTAAATACTTTACCGCGTCTGTGAACATTTGTGCGTGAGTCAGTCTGATAGATTTTTATCCGCAACTGTGGCTGTTTAACAAAAAAATAAACAAATCCTGTGATCCTACACTATTGTACAACATCATCAAACTCCATCTTTTGTTTAAGAATTCCCAGAGTAGAAATACTGATGTTTTATGTAACCACCCACAAAACACTTTTAAATTTTTTCTTTCTCCAGGATCTCCTCAGAGGACAGCGGGGACGTCCCCTCCTACACAGAGGACAGCGATGACTCCTACTCACTAGAACTGGACATGGACTCCCGCTCAGGCCAGATGAACCTGCTAGAGGAAATCCTGGACTCTCTGAACACCACAACGGTGGAGCAAGGCAAACTCAGCGCTGCCAAAAGCCTTGACTTCTTCAGGTCCATGGACGAGTTAGACTACATGGCCCCGGTAAGCAGGCTAGCTTCTTATGAGAAGGCCTGTCATTGTTTACAGGAGCTGGACTTAAGAACAGAGGGCGGAGATGTGTGAGAGAAAGAGTTTATGTTAATAAATCTAGAATTGAGTCCACATGTAGTCATGAAATCTGCATGGTCACTCAAGTCTTATTAAAAATGTCTGAAACAAATAATTTCCCTCTTGCGCACAACATCTCTTCTGGCATGTCTGTTACCTCTGTCAGTCTTTGGCGGTTACTGGTATTTCCATTACCATTAGTCTGCCTCTGGAAGTCTATTAATCGCTTCACTATGGATGCAACAAACATTTTCTTTTTCAAAATGACTTGGGCGATTGAAAATACTTGATTTTTTGCGCTCAGGTTTTGTGATTAATTATTTATATGTAGAGCTCAAGTTCACCCAGAAAAATAATGTGCTAAGATGCTAATGCTAAGCAGTTACATCTGTGAGGTTCAGCTGACTGAAACTAAGAGCCTAGAACAACCTCATAAAGTGCAGCAACATTCATTTAATCAAAGCAACTTTTACTCAACTGGTTTATCAGAGGTTAGACCGTGTGACTGGTCAACACCAACTGTGAAATGTGAATAATTTCAAAAGCATCACAGTAAATAAATAAATTACAATAAAAAATAAAGGCAGATGTTTAGTATGTCATCTCTTTTTTCTCTTAAGGAACAGGGCTGTTTGTATGTTGACATATACTGACATACAGCTACTGGTGCATGTGCAATAAATGTAAACATAGTGCAGAACACTGGCACCTAAGTCTCTTCATAAAGGTTTTTGTTTTATCGTATTTTTTTGTTTCTTCTCTTCCAGAGCAAACCCACAACATCCAGCGAGTCTAAACCTGCAGATGAGAGTGGCTGTAGTGGAGGTGTGGATCAGGGCAGCTGGAACATGGGCCAAGATGACAGCGTGGTCCACGGAAAACACCTTCCCCCATCCCCACGCAGGCAGCCCGGCAAGAGCAGTCTGAAGATGTCAAAGAAAACGGCGGCAGCGCCTGCAGTGTCCATCGTCACTGCCGCACCTCAGGACGCTGACATCTCCAAGTTACATCCCCATCAACCCAACTCTGACCCTCACTTGCTACCTCCAGGGCGACAACCAGGAGACCGCTCCTCCTACTCACCTTTAATGTCCCACAGAGTTACACCTACGCCGCCATCTCCCACTCTCTCTCACACCTACAGTTCTTCTGCAAACTATTCTCCTGTACCAACGGGCCGATTTCGGACCATCTCGGACCCGCAGGGCAGCACAGAGCCTCCTCAGGCCCAGAACCAGACTGCCTCCACCAGCATCCTGAGGAGGAAGGTGCTGTCCAAGGAGACTGTGAAGAACTACCAGGAAAAGGCTCAACAGAGGCAGAACAGCAAGGGCCGGCAGGAGAGTCAGGACAGCCCGTCCAGGAACAGCCAGTCAGCTATGCAGGTCCCGTGGGAGAAAGATGTGTCCAAGGAGGGGCTCCTGGGCCTCGGCCTGTGTCTGGGTCAGGGTAAAGGCTCGGGGGCGGGGGCTGTGGTGCAGGATCAAGGCCTCCTCGAGGAGATTGAGTCCATGTGTTGCCTCGGCTCAGTCCTCCACACCAGCCTGCAGCTGTCGCAGGTTCACTGCAACAATGGTCACCACCAGGTTCAGAGCAAAGCCACAGATGAGTCGTAGACACGTCAGAGACTCAGTGTCTGTAAATGCCACAGGTTCTACTGAAATCTAATCACTTTAATTCCTCTTTTACATTAGCTACAGTCTCAGAGATGTTGATCAGTTCTGACCTTTTTTTATCTCAACACTCAACTATTAGGAATAATTATTAATAAGTTTGATGTCATACAGGTCGAATACAAAGAATCAAAGCCTCTTGAGCATGAAACAGGGAGAGGTGAGTTAATGCACTGCATAACTCTCCATTTTTTAAGACACTTCTGTATAAAACAGAGTCCTAAAAATTTTTTTTGAACAAATAATAAAATCTGCCAGCATATTTCAGCCCATTTTCTAAAATTTCATCTTCTTGTCAAGAATTATCTTCAAAGGAATGATTTTAAAAACCAAGATTGAGTTATCTTGTGAAGAGAGAGGCACTTAAAACATTTTCCCATAGGTATCAGTAAAGTATTTCCGATTCTGTTGATGGAAAAAAAACTAGTACTGAAAAATCTTAGTATAGTATTGAGATTTTTCAATTGTTCTACGAAAATGTTACAAACTTGAATATAACAAAAAAAGACTAGATAAGGAGATTTTTGCAGTGTGTTTACTGCTCATCATAGTGTTCTGTCTGTTCCTTCTCAATTTACTTAAAGTATAACAAACATTTTTCTGTGTTGTGTTTTTCATCTTGTAGCATATTCACAATGAAAAAAGACCCATAAATTACACTGTAAGCAGCCAACTGCTATGGGGGAATTTTTTATCCTCATGTAAAGGAATTTTAAAAAAGTCTCAGTACTTTTTCAGGATTAAGAAGGGATGATATTTCACCACATAACAACATAATGTAAGTCTTTACTCACTGCGTTCCAAACATTTCACATGATCAAACTAAATTTGCACTTATAGATTAACAAATTGTACTCAGTCTTGACCGCCTGCTACTAAAGTCACTGAGCAGAAACAACAGAGGCAGATGTTTCCAGACACAAAGTCCACTCGGGCCTTTGGAACTAATTATACACTGTGTACGTAAGTTAGACATTTTTGCTTTATCACCATGCCTTAAATGGACATGTGATTTGTTTTTGATACTCTGGTGTCTTAATCTATTGATACAACAACAGGTACTTTGTTGTTCTCTCAGATTTAAATGCAACAGTCAATAGTTTTCAAACAGCACTGTATTTCTCTGGATTAATAGAGTAGTTAATATAGAGATGATGTGCTTTAAGCTGCTGTTTCGAATTGCATTCCAGATAATGACAGTTGCATATAGAAACCTCTCTGTCTCTCCTTCCTCTGTGTTCCTCAGGACACTTCGAATACAGTCAAAAGTCAAAGTGCATCATTTTTCAAAGCCAGTGTCACTGCACCATGTTCTCTTCTTTCATCACTCTTCTCCTCATGTTGTCTCTTCTGACTTTGTCTGCAAGTCAGATTTTCACTCTCGACCTTAACAAAGTGGCCAGTTGTTGCAGAGCTGATGTGGTTTGGAGTGACTGTGAGAAAAGATGAACTTTTAAAGTTAAGGCTGGTGATATTCTGCGTTTTCTTACTGTCTACAAATTGCATGATACAGTGCGTTAATTAATCTCTCTATAATACCAGTCGTCTCCACATCTGTTGTTTTCTACTGAAAACATAAAAAATATGTTACAGATATGTAGTATCAGCCGTAAAAAAAGGGGGGGGGACTGTAGTATTTTGCATATGATACTTCAGCAGGGGTAAATAGTTCATTTGTTGGGCACTATTCTCAGATGCAGGTTACCTGTTAGTAGGATAAATGTTATTATTAATTCATATTATTTGTGCATGCTAAGAAAATGTACAGTTTCACCAGACTTACCACAGTAACTCAGTCTGCCTTCCTCTCTGTGACTGTTTCTTTGCTCACAGGAGGAAATGCAATCTCTGTCATTCTTGGTTAGAGTCCCACACTGTAATGTAGTGCAGTGGTCGATGATTGTACTGTAATGAAGCAATACGGTTCTCCTCAGAGAGTAGCTACATGGATGTAATATGTACAGAGTCAAAAGTATTTCTATAACAGACTCTCCCGTGGAGAGACGCGCCCGCGTCTACAGATTGTGGGTTCCCATCGTTCCCTGCGCCGCCACAAACCCAGAGAAAAGAAGAAAGCTTTTTCATGTGCTTGTGTTGGGATTATTACGTTTATGGTTCGTTGTTCTCATGATTTATGCCAGACGCCAGTCAGTGTGGCAGTTTAATAGCAGCTATTTCTCCGCATTTTGAGTGCTGCTCTGCGTTAACGATTTGCTCATAAAGTCTTTGGCGTGCTTCTAAAAGCCCAGGAACCAGTCTTAGTAATTCCAAAAAGGAGAAAAAACAAGACTCCAGAACTGGCCTTATTCATTGTAAACACTTTAAAAAACTTATTTACTATGCAAGTATTTAAAATTATACAAAAGGTCAGTTTCCTTTAACATAGTTACATTATGATGCACGATTTCTACTTGAAAAATAAACACAATCAATCTAGTTTGTAAAGAGAGCTTAAAATATCCATGAATAATAGTCTATTTAAGTGTGTGTGAGCTGAAGTGTGTATATGGGTGTTAATGACAGAACGGTGTGTACGGTGTGCCTTATACAGCAGGAGTACCACCCAGCATAATTAGAACAAGGTACAGTATTATAGAAAGGAGATGTATGCATTTTCAGACCACCTTTAATCACAGTCAGGTACCTTTTTTTTTCTTCTGGTCCTCAGAAACTGACCTGAAATGAACTTGTGGTACTCGTGTTGTTTTAACAGCCGCTTTGTTTTTGACTCTCGGCTTCAGTCCAGCTGCAGTTACTCAGTGTTTTTCTTTGCTGCGGTGGACGGTGGGAATCTTCCTGCCTATGTTTAAGAGAAGATCTTGAAATTCCTCTGGCTTATTTGACTTTTCGTAAATTAGGTACTTTCTTTGGTTTTACTAATAGCTGAGTTATTGGATGTTTTCTTCCCTTTGATTTTCTCCTTTAAAAAAAAAACAAAACAAACAAAAACTCAAACACTCGTTCTGAGCTGACTGTATTGAAAGAAGCTTCTCAGAAGGAGTTCCTCATGTTGATTTCATACTGATGAAAGCTTATTTTCAACTAAAGAGACATGTATTTTTGCTGGCTTGAGTTTATTTTACATGGATAATATATGATCGATGTCGTATGTTGTAGAAAAAAATGTCGCCTAATATTTGAATGTTTTAGATTTTATTTTTGAAAGGAAAAAAAAAAAACTAGACAGAATATTAACAAACGTCCCATGTAGTCTTTCATGTGCGGAAGCATTTGACTTTATCTAATCAAAATAAGCAGACTGACGCTTGCTTGTACATGGTACAGTGCTTATTGTTGTATCTGCATGTATGCACCTGTACGTGTTGTATACTATGATTTTGTTTTGTTGACTTTTACAGATGTGCTCTATTCTGTTGGTATTAATTATTATTTCAGTATTTAGCCATTCCATCAAATAACAAAGAGGGATATAACATCGGGTCTCGCACAGTACACTCTTTTTGCCTTGCATTAGGGATCGAAGAGTTAAATGTCATCTGCCTTGCATATTATGCAGAAGCAAATATTTCTACTTTGGTTGCTGGCTACTGTAAGTCTAACCATAGAGGTTTGCGGGGAGAAATACTTGAGCAGTCAGCTGCTGTTAAGAATGATTTAAAAGCTTCAGCGTCTCTGGTCCCGTTTACACTAATGTTGTACAACAATGAAGATGTGATTGTCAGGGCATTTGTATTTCAATGTCTGCCGGCTTGTGATCATTTTGGCTCCTTTATACTCTGCTAACAATAGAGTGTAAAGTAAAGTTATGAAGATTTGTGTATATGTTGAGTATAGTCGTCCGGAAATTGCAAATTTGAAGTGAATGGGAGGTGACAGATTATGTAGCAGTTTTAACTGAGGTACTATGGAGCGAGAACTTATTTACATCACTTCCTCTTAACCACACATCGCAAAGCTGTGTGTTCAGTGTAGTGACGACCTTGGACAAGTTACAGTTTGTAACTTTTTTCAGTCTTTTTTTTGAAGGGTATTGTAATAATTAATATTTCGGTATGCCATTTACAGATTTACTGATTCTGTGCACACTTGCATGTTGTCATTGCAGAGAAAACAACTGTTTTAAGCAACTGAGGTCAATATAATGTGTTACTCACGAGTAACTTGGTACAACTGCACATAATGTATGCACTGTGAACTGAAAATAAATTATACTGTTTCATGCTTATGCATCTCTCGTCTCTTTTGAGTTATTACCAAGTAATTAATTAGTTCTGTGTTAAAGGTCCAGTAATTAGACTTTATTGGCATCTAGTGGTGAAGTTGCAAATTGCACCTGACTGAACATCTCTCTGCTTACCCTCCCCTGCCAAGCCACTGTACCGTGGCTGTGAAACTCAATTTAAAAAAAAAAAAAAAAAAGCAAAAGGCCCTCTCTTGTGCTAGTGTTTGGTTTTTCCATTCTGGGCTACTGTAGAAAGATGGTGGTGCAACATGATGGACTGGATGGAAGAGGACCCTCTCCCTTTTTAGATATAAAAGGCTAATCAAACATGGTGTTAGAGTTTCTGTCATATTCTACAAATAGATCCTCTTAAAGGGGTAGTTCACCCAAAAACATGAAAATTCAGTCATATGTGCTCATCCTCAAGCCGATGGAAGGCCAGGTGTTGTGTGTTTATGTCCACGAAACACTGCTGGAGTTTCACAGGAAAAAGGCGTGCAGTAATCTCCCAAATAACTGAAGTAAATGATGATCAAACACGGCGTCAGTGATGTTTTTCAAAGCTACTTGGCATGTTGAATTTTAGTATGGAGGTATTTTATGCTTTTATTATCATTATTATTATTATTAGTAGTAGTAGTATTTATTTATTTCTACATCTAAAACTTGGTCACCACTTGCTTTAACTGTTTGGGAGATTACTGCAGTGTTTTTTCCTGTGAAACTCCAGCAGTGTTTTGTGGACTTGCAAGCTCTACCTGACCTTCCATCGGCATGAGAGTGAGTAAATAATGACTGAATTTTCATTTTTGTGTGAACTATCCCTTTAATCCTACACACTGGACCCTTAACAGATGGAAACATGCATGTAAAAAGAAGCAGTGCATTTTAGTAATGAAATAGTCAGGTATATTAAGTCTCTAGAGTTTACAGAGCACATAAAGTAGCTCGGTGTGTGTCTGTATGATTCATGCTACTGTCAGGGACACATTTCAGACTCAGACCACATTAATGGGGACAGCTGGTCAAATTATGGACAAATATCGTTAACTGGAAATGACTGATTTTGGGGTCAGTGGTTAAGGGTTAGAATGAGTCTCCAGGAAATAAATGCTAGTCTATGTAAATTCCCTCAAAAGTGATGTAAGAATGTTTGTGTGTGTGAGAAAAAGATTGCCAATGCTTAGTCTTATTACTCTTGTCTTAAACACAAATCCCTTTTCACAGTAGCACCAAACTGTTTTATCAGCATAAGATAAATTAACACAAGTAATTTCACTTTAATTAACCAGCACATGTACATTTACCAACAATAAAGTCAGAAACAAAATTCACAGTTTGAGAAAATAATAAACAAAATCATCTTTGTGGTATATACACTGGAAATTACTCTGCAGTCTACAGACCGTTTTTGTGTCTAACAACATATAATCAGCCTAATGGAAACCAAGAAACTATTCTTCTCCTGACATTAATCTGTCAGTGGGGAGCTACAGTATGACGGGTCCAGTGGGAATGTTTACTGAAAATAAAATATAAATCAATACTGGCTGCAACATTCCACACAGATGACGCACAGCAAATTAGAAAGGCATTTTCTTGTTATAAATACACATGAATGGAATTTTATCAATTTAAATGACTGGCGATGTCATATCATTTCATTTAGATGGATGTTCTGCTGGCTGGTGAAACCAGGTGCAAAATATCGCAGTAAGATGGATGAAGCTCTGGGATAAACAATAACACCAGATCTGATACTGTCCTCCTGCATGTGCATATGCAAATGAAGAAAGACCGATTTAATTTAAAGGGAGGTACTGTGAGGAGAGACCGTGTTTACGTGCAGGCTGATAATCTTTAGCAGAGACCAGCAAGCTTAACACCTACAATGTTCGAGTCCAAACTACACACATGTAACCAAAGCCACATCATCCTGCATGTAAACGCCGTCCCTGCCTGCATCTCATATGAGTCTCTCCACTGGTGGTGGCTGGGTGATGCTCCACATCTCCACCCGTGATCCTTCCTTCTCCTGCCGGCTGGGGCTGTAGGTGCCATGGGTGGCTCTGCGATTTAGCGCCACCACCAGGGCGACGGAGGTGAGGATGAGAACCAGCAGCAGGCCGACGGACACCAGACTGATGGACAGCAAGAGGTCAGAGGTCAAACCCTCAGAGGTCAACTGGAGGAGAGAGACAGTCAGATAAAAGGTGCTCACTAGAAATTCAAACATTGTTTAAAAATGCTCGTGCACAGGATGAGATTATTTCTGTCTCTTTCTCACACCCTCACACACTTCTCCTCTCCTCACTGCTTTACACTACACCAGGCGCTCCATGCGCACTGCCAAAGTGCTGATGGATGTGCTTCCCAGCTCAGCAGGTGGGTTGCGACCACCAGGAGCCTCGAGTTGCTGCGGACTAAAACCTCCCTCCGTCTGCCGCCTCTCTCGCAGTTTGGCTCCGGCCAGTGCCAGCCCCAGCATCGCCACTATCGCCAAGCCAACCAGGCACGGTGCCAGCACAGCAGCCACCCGCGAGCTGTACGGAGCATGATCTGTCTGTGGAGGATCACACACACACACACACATGCACACGGGCAAGATGCTGCCTGATGAACCCATTAGCACATACACAGCACACCAACACCACCAGAAACACACCAAAAATAGCTCTCTCTCACACGGCACACAATTCTTTTTCACAGGGAGAAAAGCTGCTTTACATAAAGCTTCTAAAGCGTTTTAATGACTAGTGAAACCTGCTAAGATTCATTTTTTACTTACCTCTTTGATGATAACACGCCAAACACACACAAGCTACACTACCAAAAAGAAACACAATCAACCTGCATGCAGATACTCAGATTTTTGACCTCACAAGTGAAACCCAGCAAATCAAGGCGAATCAAAGCTTCCAGTGCAGCAGTTGCATGATTGTTAACATTCATTAACCAGCAGCAGGAGACGGAGCAGCAGATGCACTTACATCAGTAGTTCTGGTTGGCGTGATAGTCGTGACACTCTGAGCAGCTGCTACAACAGCACAACAGCTGTAAGTATCACTCTGTTACACTTTACATTTTGGCTGACACCATTTTCTTAAATAAAGCCTCTCACTGAGCTTGTCAGGTGACAGAAGAGCATGAAGAAAATCTCAGAAGTCAGCAAACTTTACACTGAGCAATCAACACGGAAACGTAATTCTAATAAAAATACAACCATCTGTATCCTGAGGCAAAAAATAACTTGTGCTCAACGCTGTACACTTCACACTTTCTTTCCCTCCCCACAGGTTCTTTGTTGACTCCTGGAAAGTGCTTACCTGTCACTGCAGCATACCTGGCTGTCATAGCGAGTGTGACACAAGCGAGCCAGAGCAGCCTGCAGCCAGGACCCGCCATCAGTCACCGACTGCCACACACAGACACGGAGATGTCTAACTAACCAGTCTCTACGGTACACGGCGAGGCCACCCTGAAGCCTCTGCAGAGGAGCTACACACACAGAGACAGCAGCAATGCTTCCCTGCTGTCAGCACTATCAACCTGCTGTGTGTGTATGTGCATGTGTGTGTGTGTGTGCCTGCCAGATAAGCTGCCCTCATATGTTTCTGTGAAGCAGACCGAACTTCTATGAATGCCACCAGCTCTCTGCTGAAACTGCACTTCAGCGCCAGATGCTGTTTTATGCTGGCGAAGCACATTTCTGCCTCTCTGCTCCTCTCGCTCTCAAAGGATGGCCACATCAGTGCCGACACTGAAAAACTGCTTCCCATTTCCTCCCCTTCCTCCCCCACCATTAGAGCTACCTGTGCCTGCAGAGGACACACACTCACATGTACACCCATGTACACACAGACTCGAAAAATACTGGATGGAAGCGAAAAGGCAAGTGTGTGATAGAGGAGTGCAACTGCACACTAAGTACATGGCCAAACATATGTGGACACGTG
>JAQFJA010000021.1:10143310-10156508 GCA_029874485.1 Naso brachycentron
AACATATGTGGACACGTGAATTTTACACCCATATATGACTGCTGAACATCTCAGTCTAAACCAGTCTGCTGATGAAACAGGCACATTCAGCTGGGTGGACTTTCCACAACATATTGGAACATCACTGATGTTCCAAAATGTCTCCCACAAGAGCGTTTGTGAGGTCATGCAGTGACATCAGGGGATGGGAATGGAGTTGGGACTCTGTGCTGGTCAGTCAGTTTCCTTCACATCAACCTTAAAAAAGCATTTCTTTATTAAAGGGCAGGTTTGCAACTGTAAAGTATGTCTTAAAACACTATTCAGGTGCACATATGAACACTGAAACTGGCTTTGCTTGCTGTAATCATTTGTCCTTCTCTGTTGGCCATGAAAAGATCCCTTCCTAATTAGATTGTAAGTTACTGGAGACAAACTCTGCAGCCCTCATTCTGTGCACAGATGTATTCAAATGCTTATATAAGGTCAACATAAGACTTCCTAAATAATACAAATCAATCAAGGAGATGTCTGCCAGAGACACAGTCATTTTGTACAAAATTGGCTCTTTTTGATAATATTCCTCCACTGCAGCTCAACAGGGAAACACAAAGAGGTCAAGCTTTCCTTTAAAATTTCACCAAAGTGTAGATGCTTTTTGCAAAAAACAAGATTAGATTTTGAATCCCAGACAGTGATCGACCTTTTTTTTTCTTACCAGGAAATGTGGCTAGTGGTTTCCCAAAATTACTAGCCACTCACCAACTTCATTGTCAGTATATATAAGTTACCCTTGAAGGTATTTTCCTGCCGTATTTATGAGGACAAAACCAGGTATTTTCAAACCAAACCTGATGTTTTCCAGACCTTAACCAAACCTACTTGGACTTTGGCAACAAAAATGTCACAACATAAAATTGCAGCCCAGTCAACAGAATAAAGTGTTGGCCCTGTTCTGATCTGTTTCTTGCAGATTTACATTATGCCAACATTTAGTTTGGCTATAAGGTGTTTAATGTTTAAATTAAATGTGTAATTTTCGCCACAGTCGAATTTATTAGAAATACACTCAAGCCATATTCTAGTGTATTAATTTAAATTCAGTGGAGGATTTTTAAAACAGGCAGCGGGCCACAGTTGACCAGCCAGGCATAGTTTTAGTTAGGCATCAATGTCAGCCTAGCCTATATGAATCACGTGTTTAACCTGTAAGACTGTCATCAACAGCAGATTTTAACATAGAGAAAGTCCAAGTGTGCATCCAGCTCACAGTTTACTAATAAACAAACGGCAGAGAGTCTCTGTTCTTTTAACAGCTGGGGTCCATATTATGGCATTTCACCAGGCTGCTGTCAGCAAGAGTCAGTCACAGTGCAGTGGACGTCTGTTTCAAAGTGGTTTATCCGACTGGTTTAGACTTCAGTGACAGTCACCACCACAGCAGGGCGTCGGAGCAGCCAACAGACTGCCGCCATGCTGCCCTCTGTTTCTATCACACTTAGTTTTGTGGTTTGTGGTCATTTTGACAATTGGATTGTAATGTTTACTGCTCATGCTGCTCCTGCGTTGCTCTGAAAAACACAAGTGCATTGATTTGAAAGGCCTATATGCAGCATATACCTACATACTGTTTATCGTGCCAACCGCCAAAGTAGCCACTTAGACTAACTGTGTTAGACGCTGCTGCTGAGTTCTGCCTGCATTTGGCAGGTGAGTGGGTGTAAGGTCAAAACCTCTCAACACTTACAGTGATTAAGAAGATTTAAGAAGAGATCTTTTAATTGCACATGTGAACAGGAGGAATCACAGCAAGCAGAACCTGTTTCAGTGTTCATACAGGTGCCTGAATATCTTTTTTATTGACAGACTTGAAAAACTGTGAACCTATCCTTCAACCTTGTGTGTTCATAAACAATAAAAAAATAGCCTCTGATCAACAGCACACACAAGTATACGCACAGAGGTGTCCAAATACTGGCACATTGTGCCTTCACTGTGTGTGTCTATGAAGTATTCTGGGATCTACTCACACTACATCCTGTTAAGAGAGATTAAGTGACTATGTTTGTTGTCACGGTAGCCACCTGACCTCAGCATGTCTGCTCCTTCACTCACAAACACACAACCATACACACTCAGGAAATGAATGGATTTGAACTGCAGTTAACCTTCCACTGACGTTATCCTGAGAAAATGGAGAAAGAAAACGAAAAGGAAAGCAAAGCATTTGGTCATGGAAGAGAAAATGTGTTTAAATCAATGAAAAGAAGACAGAGGATGGACAAAGCTGATGACTTTTTTTTTTTTTTTTTATTTGACAACAAAGACAACAAAGAAACAGAGAGAGCGGAATTAAACTGGACAGGACATGAGGACAGAATATGACACAGAGACATCATTGTGTTGTGCTCACAATGATGGAAGACTAAAATACAGACAAAAACACAATCAAGTCGATGAGAAACAGACAAGTGCAATGATTAAGAGAGTTTTGAAACGTTGACCACAACACATGGTGAATGTTGAGAGGTACAGTTAAAGCAGAGCTGCAGAGAATGTCAGCTTAAAATATCTTCGCCTCGCTCAGGAAGGTTTAGAGACAGAAACTTGGTACAAAACAACACGCAGCAGCAGTCAGTCAGTCAGTCAGCACGAGGCTCTGAACGCACATCAAGAACAAAGTGAGACATTTTGTCGTCTTCTCGCCCCTCTAGGCGCCTTTGCTGTTTTTGATAGTTCACACATTCATCCGTGTGGAGCTTCCAAAATCCAGTTCAGACAGACAGACAGGATATTTTCAATGAGAAACATTATAAATACCACAAATTTTATGATGTTCTTCACTGCATCCGAAAGTGCTTTACTGAATCTTTTCCTTTAGACTACAGTAACTATTCTACATAGTTTCCCGCTGAAACGATTGTTTGATTAATCACTTGGTTGACAGACTGAAATTAAATTTAACAATAGAAGCAAACATTCCCTGATTTCATATGGTTTAAAAACAAATTTCTTTAAGTTTTGGACTGTTGCTCACTCAAAACAAGCAGTTTGAATGTATTATTTTGGCCTTTTTTTGGATTAAGCAGTTAATTAAATAATCAAGACAGCAATGAGCAGATTATTCAGAAAATAAAAATGATTTTTAGTTGCAGCACTAAACTGTATTTTGTCTGTGGTGTCAAGAGACATTGCTGCATCTGTGATCTGTAGCTACTTAAATTAGCAAATTAAATTGACTAAAATGAATATTTAACATAAGGTGCTTCTGATTATCAGAGTCTCATTTAAGGCACAGAAACATCTGTGGTATCATTAACCTGACATCAGACTATTGAAAACTTGAATGTGTGCAATGTGCCGATCCACTGTGCTATATATGGGAAAATGCTGGTCCTTCTCATTTTTTATAAGCGAATCACCCACACCTGCACTGACAAACTTCAGTCTGCAGCCACTTTCTCAATCAAACATGCACACACACACACACACATTCAGTCGTTGCCTCCCCAGTCTATTTCTGGCTCATCGTCCAGCCTGAGGATGAGGTAGGAGAGCAGCTGGAACAGGTTCTGCCACAGCAGCACAGCCACGTAAAAGTAAATGTCGCTTACGTCCGTCTGGCACACATCCCCTGCGAAGCTCATGTCGCACACGCAGACGAATTTGTTGATGAGGTTACGGCAATAGCCTCCGTTCAGACAGGGGTTGGACTTGCACTCATCCAGCTCCTGCTCACACCTGCAGACACAGAATCACCACAAGGTCAGAGACACTTTTGTCAAGCAGGTGACCACTTACAACAAACAGCTAAATAGTGAGCTTTGGCTAGAAAGGCTCCACTTCTGCCCTTTGAATAGTTTTTCAAAAATTTCACTCACCATCATGCAACTACCAGAGTTGGTTACTTATTCTGAGACAGTCATTTTCTGTGATTTTATATAGCAATTATTCATTTTCAATTTAAATATGCATTAATTTGCATAAATCTCCAGAGCAGCAAACAAACAAATTAAAAAAAAACGAAAAAAGGACATCTTCTTAACAAAAGTTAAAAAAAAGACATGTTTTAAAGCAAAATAATCTCTAAACTTTCATGTGTAGTGTCTTTTCTTCATAAACCTACATTGACATTATATCTAATATAGCTTGTAAGGAGGAGGTTGGGGTGGTGGAGGAAGCTGCAGCAGCAAAACAAACTGGTATGAGGGACTATGACAAGTGTCAGGATATAATGGCCACACTGTTCACCTGCATTATTTTGATTGGGTGTTACTAGTCAGCTGATGAATGAGCCAGTGAATGTTGTGGATCCATGTTTCCCATTTACAGGCTCATTTAAAGCTGAGGCTGGCAACATCTGGATATAAAGCGTGCTGTAGCATGAGACTCCTGAAGAAGCAACTCCGCTGCACCCCTCCCTTGCTCCTTTTTGCTCCAGCTCATGTTTTATTTTGCTTGTTGTCTATCTCTCTTTTAAGTCCAATTCGCACGACGAGACAAAACGGTTGCAGTGAAAGTTGCAGCGATGTAAACTGGCCCATGTCAGTTTGACTCAAGCCGGCTGATGCTGTTGCATGCAAGTTTTAGTATGTAAGGCATGTCACTTGTTTCAACAGCCAATCACCTCATAGCAACATCACCTGTTGCTAAGACATGCATCTTAGAGCAGCCAATAGGAACAAATGCTTTCTGAGATGGTCCATGCTTTGCCACAAAGTGCCTGTCACGCTCTGAATACAGAGCCATGGAGAGGTGCAGAAGTCTAGGGTTCTTTCAGACCACCTGAATTACAATATGCTGAAAGATTATTGGGGAATTTTTGTACAATCATACCAAATATAAGCTGCCAACCCCAGCTTTAACAGTACTTGTGTCTTCTCCTTTCCTACCGGTGTCCAATGAAGCCAGGCGGACAGTCACAGGTCAGCTCTCTGTCGGTGCAGTTTCCTCCATTGAAGCAGGTATAGTTTTTCGTGTCATCGCCGCACACAGAAACAGGCAGCTTAGGCCGTCTGAAAGAACACAGTCAGATATTTAAGAGAGAGAAGACATGTCCTGTTTGTGCTTTACTTAAAGCTGAAGTAGCAGAGGCATTGAGGGTTCAACAGGGCATGTGCAGCAGAGTTTGACGTCTGCCGGAAGCAGAAGAATCAGCCATGCAGGCGCTGCATTGTTCGGCTTCCCACAGCTCCCCACGGGGGAGACAAAGAGGCTTAGGAGGGGAACGGGATAATAAGATTAAAGACCTGTGGCAGCCATTCACCATCAGGATGTCAAATCACATGTATAGGAATGAAAAAGCCAACCATTTCTCTTTGGACTCTGTAACCTTGTTTTTGCCTGAAGCACAGCAGCTGTTCCAAAATGTCACGTATCTGTGGGGAACTTGAAATTCATCCCTCAAATACAAAACACAGGCTTTTTGTTTTGGAGAGTGCAAAATTTTGATGGGTGAAGTTTTAATTTAGATGCCAGGATGCATTTTGAACTACAGCTGTCACTCATTTGAAACAGCGGGTACCTCACTTTAAGACAAACAATGTCAGAGGGAGCGTTAATATTAGCTTTGCTTGGCTTTTTGTTGCACTCAGTTGAACACAAAAACAAGAGGCATCGTACATGACATTTGAGAGACAAATATCTAAGAGGAAACAAATAGCTTACACCCGAGAAATAGAAAAAAAACCCCAGCAACTTACACATTTCTGACAACAATGTACCACGGAATTTCTTCAATGCGCTCACTGGAGAGGAACAGAAAGAGAGATGGGGAACGGGGGTAGAAAGAGGCACAAACAGGAGACACAAACAAAAAGAAGTCATTTTGATGAAAACTTTGCAGCATAGATGTTCCCCGTGAAGGGAGACGTGCAGCTTGTCTGGTGTCTTGCTTAGCGAGACACTTGCAAAGGTTTTTCCTTGCACAAAAAGAGGCAAAATGCAAGAGGCTGTGTGTTTACAGGATAAATGGTTGGAGGCGTTCCCCTGCTGGTTCTCCGAGGCAAACGGTAGATGACAGGGGAAAGAAACTGGCGCTGAACCAGAGAGCCGTGTGTAGTGAGACACCGCAGCAGACTGAGGCCTTTTCTGGCTGACACTAGAATAGAAATGCAGCATCTGAGACGCTCGCTGCAGGCGTGGTTGAAATGCTGAACAGAGGCAGAGATGTGGAGACACTTACAGTGAAGGATGTTGTTTGTGTTGTTTGTGGGGTCCCTTGTTTCTGCAATTTAGAGCATTTATTTGTTTGCCTTGTGTTTACTAACTAACTAAGCTCTCCAAACTGTTCACAGGAGAGCAAAGTCATCTTCAGAGCATGAAATATTTATACTGGGATTGCCTTCTATGCTGCTGCTGGTCTTTATTTTCCACAAGCCTCCTGCACTCACTAAAAAGAGACAATTCTACTCTATTTTATTCTATTCTAGTGTCCCACATTTTTGTTTATCCAGCAAACATCCCCACTTACTTGCAGAGAGGTCCGGTGTAGTTCTCGGGGCATAGGCAGGCGTACCTGTCTGGTCCGTGCAGACAGGTGCCTCCATGGGCACACAGGTGGTTTTCACACATATCCACCTCCTCATCACAGTCCGTGCCCGCGTAGCCAAACTCACAGGCGCACTCGTAGGTCAGCCCATGCACACTGCAGTTGCCATGAACGCAGGGACTGGAGGCGCAGGTGTTGGTGAAGAAGTCGCAGCGTCTTCCGGCCCAGCCGTCGGCGCAGCTGCAGTTGTAGGTGTTGAAGAAGTCCTGGCACTCTCCTCCATTCATGCAGGGGTTGGGCTCACACACAGGGGCCCCGCTGCAGCCGAGAAGTGGAGGATGTGAGGAGGTCTGGATAAACTGCTCCTCCTGCAGCCGCGGGAGGTTCACATCAGAGGAGCTGAGGTAAGGTAGGGCAATGCCACCCAGCTCTACTGTGCCCAGGCACCCAGCCAGGGACCACCCAACATCAGGGCCCAGGCCCCCTAGGAAGATGTCCACTCCCTGCCTGAGAAAGTCCAGGTTCCCTCCTCGGCTCCTGGAAGTGCTGGCTTCCTCTATTTCTCCATCCAGCACCATAGTCCACTGGGAGGTTTGCGCCCACGGCGTTACCATGAACAGTTGGACGCTGTGCCACTCACCATCACTAACACTTATCCTGCTGCTGAGGCTAACGGTAGATACACCCTCCTCTTCTTCGTCTCTGCCATCTTCAGCGGTGCTTTGAAGCTCCATGAAGAGGAAACCATCCTGGACAGAGAGTGTGATGAAGGCTGAGCCATTCTCGGCATGGAGCAGAGCTGCATTACGCTTTCGTGTGCGCAGGTTTAAGGAGATGATTGTTAGATTACGTGATATTTGGCCGTTTCCTCGGTAGGTCAAAACTGTGCTGTCATTCAGGAACGTTACATTGGAGTAACCTGGGATGTCAAAGGAAATATCTGATGAGTACATTTGTTCACACATTCACACATACACACTCACACTTTTTTAAAAACTCCTTTGTCAGATGTCTTCTTGTTTTTGATCACATGGACACAACAGGGTGTTAGGCAAGAGCCCTACTTTCCAATTCAAAGCTTACAGAAGCATTATTAGAGCATGGCATGTTTGATAGCACTTCAGTGCTTCCAGTTGACCACATGAGTTCTGTTATCAGACTAACCAGTAAGGAGCAGGTATTCTTCATGAGTTAATCACTGAACATGGGGTGGCTTACAGAACAGACTGGCAACACGAAGAATCATCACTGATCCCAGAAAATAACAGGATAAGCTGGCCTCAGGCCAATCCTGCTTTACCCAGCACACACTGTGTGGGAGGACTGAGGCCGCTACATAACCGAGCATGTTGTATCACTCGCTTACATGGCCGCTATGATGTCCATCATGACCAACTCCCAACACAAGGCCAAAGGTTTGGTAACGCACACTGCAAACAACTCCGTGTCTGAGTTAATGGGCTTTTCTGTAACTAAGACATTATGTCAAAAAGAAAAGAAAGTTACAAACTTTAGTGACATAGCGGTAACCTTGCTATAAAAGTGTTGAAGTTTTAAGAGTAACTTTCAGATTACAATCTTTATCGTACATTACATTTATACAGCATTATTATTGTGATATGATTAAGTAATGTTACTACATCTTCATATTAGGGGTTCTACAAATGCTGAACAACTTAAACATATTCAGTCCATCTACGACATCTTATTACATGCTAACAAGTTATTTTATGATCTAACAGTCGTCACACTTTGAGGTGTTAGATCGTTTACTTTACTCTGATTCAGTGACTTGAGTCCAAATCCCGTAAGATTTGATTTTAAAGCTTAAAACCAAAACAGGCCCTGAACATTTAAAAAATCAGAATCATGACAAACAAAAACTCAACGAGACAGCATTAAAAGGCTGCTTAATGAGAGGAAACCATGAATATTTAATTATTAAGTCGATGCACTGAAAAGACCTCGTCTAACTAACGATTTGAAATTAACAAAACTACTGATGAGTGTGTTTCAGTGCTATTGTTGGTCTTGTAGGTCATTTATGTCATGCTGCTTGGACTTCAGTAGTTTAAATCGAAGTGAGAAACAGCCTGGACGTGTCTCAAATTATTTAAAAATACTTAACCCCTTAACATTCTCCTTTGCGACAGGGCCTATATGGAATACCCAAATTTAAAGGCCTATAAGAGAGACAATGTAACCCCAAAAATATATGTATGAGAGTTAGGGGAGAATCTAGCTATAAAGATAAGTTGTATTTAACGAAATATAAAAAATTTATAGCATGTCCATGTTGACTTAAATTTATAAAGTTAAATCAAAATGCACGGTGCTAAGAACCACTTAAAGCTCTTACGGCCCATCTACAGGACATGAGAATGGCAACAGGTTAACCTATTTTTGGAAAAAATTATATAAATAGACTTTAGGCATATTTTAGTCTCATTCATTGCGTCAATCCTGTTTCAGAATTAAATCTTATTTTCCAGTTTCTGTAGGGATATGCAGGGTCCTATGTTTTTACCAGTGCAACATAGTTGTGAGATCCTGCCATCACGTTGTTCGTGTGATGCTGAATGCTCACAGAAACTTAATGTTTTTCCCAGGCTGAATAATCAACTGTTGACAACATTACCTATAGTAACAGCATGAGAAGACGTGCAAAGTTTTTAATCTATTAGGGATTGACCTTCAGACAATCCTGTCCTGAAGTCATATATTGGTCACCTATGACCTATGAGCAGTATTTACTGTTCCACATTATAATTAACAAGAGGACAATGACTGTGTGACAAAAACGTCTGACACAAGGTCTTAGGACAGACTCTCTTACCACTCACCCACCTTCATGGAGCATTAGCTAGTATGCTGATATCATAGTTCTGGGAATCCTCCTCCTATAAGGTATCAGAGCAGGCCCTTAGAAACTCTCTCTGTCCTTGTGTGCCCGACCTCTGGGTAGGTGAATCTCAGCAAATCATAATAAAAGCACCAAACTCCTTTCCTGCTGCTCTAAATCTTTCATATGTCAAGAAATAGATCAGCACCCCAGACCTCTGCCTCAGTTTGAAGCCCTTCTCTGTCTAAACAGACCTCTCTCTGGCTAATCACAACATTATGCGCTCCTTGAACACATGCACTTATTAAATGCCTCTTAGCCGAACATATTACTCAGTCACAAAAAAGCTCTTTCATGTCGTGCTTCAAAGCAAAGTGTCATCGTTAAATCCCAAGGACGGCGGTGTGTTGTTTACCTTTACAATCTGCCTTCTTTACTATTCCTTGTCCCCCTCCACTGTTCTGCTATAGTTAGCAAACCTATCAATTGTTGTCAGAAGGTTTAAAGCTACTGGGACAACAAGGCTTGCAGAGAGTAGAAAAATGTTGGGTGTTAAATTTAGTGGACTCAGTCAGGAAGCTGCGGATTTTCTGTTTTCTAGGTCAGGTAAGAGCCAAGTCGGCCAGGAGCCTCTGACTGAGACACATGGGGGAACTTGAACAGATAGAAGACCACTGCCTGAGGGGAGGGAGAAGAGAGAGAGAGCAGCTTGTGTCTCTGCTCTTAAGTTCAGCGGAAATATACTGTACATTAAGTGCTGACATCCACCATTCCATCAGATTAAGTTTCAGCAGGTTGTTGCTACGATACTCTGAAACTCATCGTTGGCAAGCAGTGATTGAAAGAGTCCTACAAGTGAAGGATAACCTGAAAACAAGAGAGCACGCACACTGGCTCACATACACACATACATACATATCCACTCTTGCCAATGCCGCATTTAGGCAAGAGTGCTCTGAGAGAGGAAAGCGAGGCAAACACACTTTCAGGGTCTGATGAACATGTCATCCAGGGAGAAGAAGGAATAATTTGCTCTTTCATTTGGTTCATTCCACTGGATGTCTTCTGCTCCACAGCGGCTGCTGTCAGCCTGCAGGAAATGAAAGTGTTTACTGAGCTTGGCCATCCTTTTACACAGCTCAAGGATGCACTATCACAGCAGGCATGACCATTAACAGGCACAGTCATAAGTAAAAGTAAAGCTTTGTAGTGCAGTTCTGTGCAAGTGTGAGAATCCTCTTAAATTCAAATAAATACCAATAACATGATGTTACATTAAAGCCAAATTATAGTTTCCCTATGTGCAAGTGTGCGTGGGTCTGCTAGATATGCATGACCTAAATTTTGTCATCAGAGGGTGTATGCGTGGCTCTGCACAGATATCTGCATACCTCCAATTTGTTGTGACCAGGGAAACAGTCCACACGATCATTATATGTGGATTCTGTGGATGCCAATGTGTGGAATGAATTTGTCAAAAAAAGACTCCAAAATGTAGAATAAACAGAAAAATTAACCATCTGTGGTGACCTCAACTGTCTGTATACACATCTGTTTGAGAGGATGTTCAGGCCCTAAGCACATCAGGACCTCACATAGACTCTCCACACACAAGCACACATTCCTCTGACGGCCCTAAAGTGCTTCAGACTTTGAAGCAGCCTGCACTGAAAATCACAAAACATTATACAGGGATTTGATGTGACTAAGCCGAAACAGTCTGAGCAATGGCTCCATGTTTACACTCTGTAAACCAAAAAGCTAATTGTAGGGTGCACCAATCTGACTTTCTCTACCATTTCTGATACCTTACATATAACTGTACACCAATACTCTTTCTCAAACATTTAGAACTTGTGTAAATCACTGTATAGACTCATCACATAAGATAACATGAGGCGTGGTAATGCTGTGACTTGTTTTTTTCCCTTTTTTCCCCTTATCTAATAATTTGAAAATAATTGAAATCCTTTATCATGTCATCTGTAAAATATCAGAAAATAGTTAAAAGCGGTACATGTTCAAAGTTAACTGTCATAGTTGACAAAAAACAGCAGCATATCCTCACATCTGAGAAGCTGGAGTCAGTGAATTTTAGGGATTTTAGTCCAATCCACTCCAAGTGGTGTATCCATTACTAATATTCCATAATCGACTTTAAACTTAAAATACTGGTTGTGTAGGTTGACGAAGTGTCAAAAATGAGAGGGAAAAGAAAGAAGGAGTGACTCAAATCATGTAAAATTCCAAAATGCTGGCTTGAAAAAGACACAAATGGCAGAAAAATACTCAAATATCCGAGCAAGCTCTCCCTAGAGTGTGTGCGTACCTTCAAAAACACACACAAAAAGACTTTAATGCCACTTATTGGTAAAGGTGGGAAAGTATAAGGGCAACATAATGAGGATTGCATGCATCACGGTATGTAATGATGCACTAAAGGGTCTGAAAGCTCATCTCAAATATATTCTCTTCAGGTTAAATGCAGGTGTTAAAGGTGTAACTGCATGTTCCATTAGAGGTGAAATACATATTCATCAGCATGAGAGAAATCGCAGGCTGTTATCGGATATCTTGCTCCATAATATCATGATGGAAATACAGCCTGTTAGATGACTCAAAGGTGCCATGACCTAACATTCCATATAATATTAGGCCTACATGTCTTCTTTTAACATTGAAGCATGATGTAAATCACTGAGGGATAAAAGTGACCATTACAATGATTGACACCTCGTCCGTCACCATGATTCTTGTCTTGTTAACTGCAGGGATTTGACACTGTACTTTTATTCACGTCTGAAAGTTTGAAGGTTTCATTCCTGAGTTTACCATTCATATCCCTGCGCAACTGACCCAGGCCTAAATATACTTACTCAGTCAAATGTATGAGCACTTGGCTTTCACACCTGATTGATGGCTGCACTAAGCCCTACTCCCCTTAATTACTGTCACGCTTCCTGTTCTCTTACCATACAAATGCAGTTTACAATGGAAATGGTGGAGGATTTCCACTCAAAAGTAATTTTTTAAACTTGGGTCCTTAATTTCAAACACAGACAAAAACCGCCATCTCATTTGTAGTTGGGGACAATCAGGTATGTCAGCTGAAATTCTGTCTGTAACTCGCAGATTTTATTCACTAAAGCTAGCTAGGTAACTAAGCTAACATGAGCTGTTTAAAATCATCCAACCGACTTTTCAATGTTTCTTGCTTTGGATTTAAATGAAAATCCTTTAGAAAGATATTGAAAATGCGCTTAATGGTCACATACATGATATTATGCAAAGGCTGAGGCTGAAGCTAGATGCTCCAGGTCAGGGGTTAGCATCCTGACCAGCTAATGATATGTGGAGATGGAAATCAAGTAATGGCAGTGTTTTTGTATATCAGAACATAGACAGATAATCTTATAAGTAGGATAAAGTAAAATGTAAAATCAGAAAGTTATTTTGTTAAAGGCCTATTGTGTTTAGCTGGTTACATCAAAAGGGAAAGAAGGACAAATGATATATGAATAAGGACAGGCCCATGTTTTTTGCAAATGTAACACTTATTAGATATAGTTTGCTATGGTTGTCGAAGTGTAAACTTCCTATGATCCCATAAAAATCAGGGCTGCTGACGTTGGCATGAGGTTTAAGAAATTGCAGCTTATGTGTCACACACATTTTAATACATTTCGCACCATATTTTATTCTTGTTCATTTGTTTTGGTGAAGGCTAACAGAAAGTAGATCAACTTCTTAACTCTGAAAGCAGAGGTTCGATCTTCCTGCACATTGTTTCAGGCTAGTTAGGTAAGCTATGTTTGGACAAATTCAGGAAAGGTTGCAAACAGACCTGCACTATCTCTACTGAACATGTTGATGAATGATTTCAAAAC
>JAQFJA010000021.1:10188024-10205590 GCA_029874485.1 Naso brachycentron
TGGACACTCATCTTGTGTTATCTTTAAAAAGTCTTCCATTTCTAATGGATGAGCTGTGACTTGATAAAAAGAAATACTGAAATGTCCCGCACACTCCTCCCGATGAAGTCACAGTATGTAGGTTATTTGATCAAACCAACATTTCAGTTCACACAGATCATCTTCATTTCAGGCTTTAAAATCTGTTTGGACTTTGCTATTTTGACCAAGACTTTAATCTTTACATTAACTTAACCAAGTACTGAAGGTTCTGAAACAAACCAGTAAGCTAATCATGCTGTAGTTGCTATAGAGAGGTCTCGTCAATGTTTTTCTCAGTCATTGGGTAGGGAACATTTTGTGTTGTAATCTCTTGTTAAAAGTTAGTTTTACTGAAGTCAACCTCACTGACTCATCTGTAGGACTCAGTTGAATTGATTAGGCCACCCAAATAAAAATATTACCAGGGTACACTGCAATTTTAATCCTGTTTTATTTGCAGTCGCTGGAAGAGTCAATATGTGCCAGTATAGTTACAACAATAAGTAGCTATATGCAGCAATTAATCACATAGTTCCCTGGGTTCCTCTTATTTGCAGAAAACAAGATCAGGGCCATTGAGCCAAGCAGTAACATTGAGGAGAACATCAGGGTGATGAGAAAAAGAAAGGCCAGTGTTGACAGGGAGAGAGACACCAAGAAACGTTGTAGGAGCAGCAGAAACCTTGACCCCTGTCAACCTGGTAATGTGTCCACAGAGGATGTCAGGGTACGGCCAAACAAGAGGACAGCTGGCCTTGAAAGACAGACACCACAGAAGAGACACAGAGGGAGCAGCCAAACCACAGACACTCAACCCAGCAATGGGTTTGTGAGCGCGGTTAGAGAAAAGAGGGGCAAGAGAAAGGCCAGTGCTGACCTAGAGATCCCTGTGAAGAGACAAAGGGTTGGCAGTGAAACAAAAGCTGTTGCTACTCCCACCAACACCAGCAAATCACAGGTTTTGGTGGAGGATGTCAAGGCTGGGCAGGGGAGCACCAGCACCAGTGGAAAGACACTCAGAAGGAGGCAGGAGGACTCTGGACTGGGACAGAGATCCAACCAAAACACACTCTCCAACTTGAACACTAGCAGAGGTGAGCTGCTAGTTTGAAAGGATCTTTGGACAGTACTGAAATAGTTCCTGGTTGCTGTAATAACTCTTCTTCTCAATACTGGCTGTGAAGAGATCCCTTTTTGACTTCAGAGGGAGAATAAGTTCAGTTAAGGCTAATATGTGCCTTCAGAGACAAATCAAGGTGTTAAATTCTTAAGTTCAGTTTTGTAGGACCACATTTATCATTTCATAGCCAGTATGGACAATGATGCCAGTGATGATTTTAATACGGCGTCAAGATCCATAAAAAAGCAGTCCATCCGATGATACATTTAAATTTGATTTTGGAAAATAGTCTCTCTACTGACTAAATTTAGATGGGAGGATCAATAGAACTCGTATTTCTTTGCACTAAATATGAAGGCGGAGCAAGAAGGCGAAATGCCTTGAGAGCTGAAGGAGAGAAAAAGACAAACAATAACAAACCAATGAAAAAAGCTGACTAATAAACTAATTTAGTTTAGATTAGATTTAAATTGGTGGGGTGACATTTTTCTGTACCATTTCTTTATAAGTGAGCTTTAAAGAAAGGATATTTGTACTTTAGACAAAGTCAAGCCTGCAGTTTCTTCTGCCTCCAGGGTTGACGCTAAGCTAAGCATGTTAAGCTACACACCATCATGGCATTTGCATGAATTTGCCCAAGCAGTTTTTAAATTTTTTTACCTAAACCAGCAACTGACTTTTAGTTGTAAGCTGACCACCAAGAGACTTCCATGTTCAAAGTTCACTTTGGGTTGTGTATAAAGAAAGAAAGAGAGTTAGATGTAAAATTATTATCAACAGGTTACTCAGCGCTATGGTAAAAACAATGTCTGTGTCTCTGTGTGTGTTTGTGTAGCTGACTTTGAGGCAAAGTACCAGCAGCTCAACAAGCTCGGAGCAGGAGGTTTTGGAACTGTGTATGCTGGTGTGCGCATTGCGGATGCTTTACCGGTAAGTATTTCAAACACCGCACCTTAAGAAACATATACAAATATGTTTACACAGTTTATGTTTGGCATCGAAAGAACATGTAATCCAGAGTACTTGTGTTTGTGTTGTAGGTGGCTATCAAACACATCCAAGGGCCAGGGGTGGAGTCTGAACTTGAGGTGAGTAAACTGATCTCTTTCCCAACACTTGCACCATAATCTGATTGATGAACCTCTCTTTAGCGTCTATGTTCCTTGACTATGGATGAGGATGACAACAAATCAATTATCGTTTTTCTTTGGGTTTCTCAGGAACATAAGATCCCTCAGGAAGTAGTGCTCATGCAGAAAGTCTCAGGTGGACCAGAGTCAGTTGGGAAGTGCGCGTCTGTGTCCCTCTTGGACTGGTACTACCTGGACAACGAGGTAATCTTGGTTATGGAAAGACCAGTCCCCTGTATGGATCTTTCAAGGTACCTCCAGGCCAAAGGAGGCTCTTTGGAGGAAAATGAAGCTAAGGTACTGAAGCTGGATGTCAGTGTGTGTGTGTGTGTGTGTGTGTGTGTGTTATCAATCAGTTGAACAGTTAAGGCCTGTTGGCAGTTCTGTAGGGCACTTTTCTTTTACTTTGCAAGTTCAAAGCTGTATTCACATTTACAGAATGACTGCCTCATTTCAACAGCAACTTTTCTGTTTAAATACGCAACTACCAGGAAATTACAGCTTTAAATACAGGCCTGCACCCAGAATTTTAGGAAAACTGAAGTCCAAGATCTCCAGTGACACAGGAGTTAAATACATCTTATGACTAAACTATGTAGCCTAACATTTTTATTCCATTAGCAACTGAGTTATGATAACTCACTGTTAGCAAATTCATCTGCTGAGCTGTATTCTCCATCCCTCTTTATTAAATGAAATAGTGTGTTTCAGAGGTTGTCCGCAAGAACAGTATAGGTAGGAAACAGAGACAATCTTTATCACTAGACTAGCCAGTTAGCAAGAAAGCTGTTAGCATGCGAGCTACAGCAGTCCACCCGCTAACCAAACAAGTTGGCTATAGGGGTTACATCAGCAAGATTTTAGAATATATCAAAAAGTGGCTCAGATTGATTTGGTTTTACCACTTTTGGGTGTGACTTGGCCTCTAAATGTAATGTAAATGGGAAATTTGATTTCCTCAGCCAGATTTCTCCAGCCTATACAAAATAATAACTTTTAAAGTTGTTTTTAAATGTAGCCTAAATGTGTGCATGACAAATACTCCAGACAAGTACAGCTGTGACAGCAGGGCTGCAAAATGAAAGAGTGACAGACATGACAATCACATTTTTTTTCATGAATAATTAGAGGATGGTTACCATCTTGCCATCAGATCAAAGATATGAAGCATGTGAAGTGTAATTCTCATGTTGTTTTTAAAGATGCACCAGCTTTCCAACCTAAGTTATAAGGAAAAACTTTGATTGTTTTTTAAAATTTTTCTATTTACTTGAAATTCTGTAGTTTTTGTTTGGGCGAGGAACGTGCATGAAAACAGGTGGATGGGAACGCACTTTTTCTGGTTGTAACAATGGCCACATTGTACTGTGGCCTGAATGTTGTTTCAGGAGGAAATGCTACTTTACAGTCCTTTCACTCACCAGTGTCTCTGTCTCTATCTTAGATCATTATGACTCAGATTGTAAAGGCAGCCATGGAAATACATGGTAAAGGTGTGTTTCACGGGGACATAAAATGTGAAAACATCTTGGCTGACATCAGCTCCAGCGTCCCACGTGTCCGCATGATCGACTTTGGCTGTGGTCATTTCGTGCAGGAGGATCTCTCTCGGCCTAAACATGGTATGATACCTGGCTTCTACACAAGCTCTTTATTTGCCAGTTTGAGGAATATTTAGTTTCATGTTTGCAAAACTCAAACTGTATTCTGTCCGTGTATTCCAGATACCTTTGCACTTGCCTATTCGAAGTGGCTCGGATGGAGGGAAGCAGAGGCTGTTGCCACCACAGTTTGGCAGCTGGGAATGCTACTGTACCGCCTGCTGCATGGTTCCAGATTTGACACCATGAATTTCCTCATAGGCAATCTTCCCTTTAGCAGTAAGCTATCACAAGGTAAGACATCCTATTTTTGTATGAGAAAGCAGCAACCCTCAGGCACTGTGTATTTTCCAAAGGGTAATTTTCAGTTCATTTTTGTATTTCCAAAAATGGCCTGCAAGCATCTTTTTAGGCTTACTGGCTGATTGGCTGACTGACTCCCCATTGTTGAAACACGTATACTTGAGTGTTGGGCAGTGATTGCAGAGGAAGGTTAAAGCTGTTAAAACTTCTTGCTTTAGGACTGTAAATATATCATATTTTTTAAAACTTTTGAGTAACCATGTAGATTCCCAATTCATGGTCAGTCTTCAATATTCTCTCTCATGTTTTTGGAGAAAAACAAAAACAAAAATCAACCCTAAAAAACAAACAACATGAAGGGGATATCATCAACAATCAGGGCCACTTGCCAAGTTTCTTTTGAATGTAGTCCACCTTAGTCTGACCCACCGGGTGTGCACTGTGGGGTATAGGGCTGCCATTGGCTGAGTAGGTGCCAGGAGAGCAGCCCAACATTCCCCACCCCTTTCGTTTTCTGTGTGTTACCGTTTCAAAAGCACCTACGGGAAACAACAATAATAACCTTCGAGCTATACGCTGGAAATGGCAACTTTTGATGACGGGGATTTTGAAGCCTTTTTAAAGCCAGGGTTCTTAACCGCATGTCTAAATCTTTCACCGAAATGAGTTTCCCACTAACACTATTTTCCAGAGGCACAGTCGCAGGATCTGGGGCTTTGCACTGGTTTAGAGAAAAACAAACCAGGTGGAGTGTTTTTCCTTCATGCCAGAATGTGCATGTGTAGAGCCAGACCTTTCCCCAGCGCTGAGAGCTCTGGAGAGAGGTCTGGCTATGTGAGACTGAGTCCACCTTAACATGCTGGGACCAGAGTAGGTCCTGCTTCAAAATAGTTTGTCCAGATAACATTTGTTGGAAATTTGCTGTAACATCTTTGGAGATGAGTGGATCCACTCTGGTTTATTTAATCCTTTTCTCTGATGAAAACACCTGCACCCGTGTGGATCCTCATTTCACACCATCTTACTGTGGGCTGTTGCTTTTTAAATTATGTTGAACAGCCCTGGTTTTCAGGGGTATGTCTTCATTGTGTGTTGTATTGATGAATGAGACTGCTGAGTGTTGTTTTTAACAAACACCATGATTAAACAGATTGTGTATTGCTCAGTTTACTAATGGATCACTTCAGCAGCCAACCTTGACTTTTTCTGTGTCCTTTCCTTCCAGCATGCCATGATTTCTTAAACTTGTGTCTGACCCTACCAGCGAGGAAGCGAGGCACACTGCAGCAGCTACAGCTCCATCCTTGGCTTAAACAATCCAACCTCTCCAACTAAGTCAGGGTCTTAAAGTCCATGTAAGGTAGTAACAAAAATGTGTTCTGAATTTATCACACCACAGAGAGATGTGTTATTAACCTCACAGCCAAATTTGAATAATTAAAAACATCGCCAGGTAGCCTACGTAAAACAACCTTTCAAAATGATGACAAAATAGGCCATGATGATCTGGGCATAAATGATCTGTATTTGAATGTAAAACTGGAAGTGGGCGTGGCCTGTACCAGAAGTTCTTCCTCCACGTTTTGCAACCATAAGGCCTGTTGTACAAGATGAGAACAGACAAATTACAAATGAACCTTACATTAACTTACATTATACAGTAGTTGTGCCTTCAAAGGATCAAATAAATTTGGTATGGCCATATAATTATGAAATACACCTTAATTACTCTATTATATTATTGCACTGTTTCAAAATATGATATACTAGATTAAAAGGTCCTTCACATATCATAATCACAAACACATCTCTAGAACTTAACCCATTCTGAGTTTTATTGGTTAATTAGAATTGCTCACAACATAGGTGGGTTTGGAGCCCAATAGTGTGTGCCCAGACAGACACAGACTCCGCTGTGGCACGGACCAGCTGTGCAGTGGTCCATACTGAACAGCTGGTCTGGACCATAAGGACCAGGTCACGGACCACTGAGCAGACCCAAGGACAAACCCAACCTACATGCAACTCCAGTTTGAAATTATCTCATTTTAACATTTATTTGACTTACAGAATGGTTCAAGAAGCTCCAGATCTAATCTGAGATTACAGTTACATTTAAAAGATCCAGTTAGATTCATGTGTCGTCCTCTCCCCCTTTTTGGTTACGTTTTTACGTTTTGTTGTTTTGTTTTTTTTGTCGAACATGATTTTTTTATTACTATGCCAGACCACGTATCCCAGGCTTTATATCTGGATTTAAAAAGCACAAGCGCCAAGTCCCGAAAGACGAAAAAAAAATTCTTTCTTGTGCGCACAAATTACTGTCTTGTGTATCTTAAGTATGTAAAGTAAGTACGGACGTGCCAAGCCTCAACAATTCTCGGCTTCCGTATCTGGTACACTGCTAACAAAACACGCTCCCTTATTTTAGCTGCTTTAAAACTTGTTTTGCTGCCGAACAACGTGTATCCTGTCAACGTGTGTCTCGGCTAACATTAGCAACAGGTGAGGCGAGGGCCGACGTGAACGGAAGGTACAGATATCAGAGAGGATGCTGCAAAGTTGTTGGTGACTCGGGCGACGGTAGGTCTACAGTAGTTTTGGGAAGAGTTTTAACAAGATACGAATATTGTGTTCGATGTCTGTAGGTTAAATAAATGTCAGTTAATTTGCGCTTTTAAAATTGTAACGTTAGCAGCGCTTTCCAACTTGCTAAATTCCATGTTTTGCTAGCTGACGTGAAGGCTGTGAGCAGTTGAGTCGTGTGCAGTTTGTTTCTATGGTGCAGAGCAAAGTGTGGTTGCTAGCTATATTTAAACCGCGTAAGGTGAAATTGTGTGGGCGAATAACCAGAACAAGGTTTACTGGGCATGTAACGTCATGTCAGTAACGTTAAATGTCACGTGGAATGCACTTGAGCTGAAGGTCACGTTAATGACTCAAGATGGCCGAAAGTGAAATGGTTAGATTTGACGTCATCTCTCATCTGTCATCATCTCCCCACATTTTTTTTCATTTATGACCGTTAAATATGATTTTCTAAAAAATGCATTTCAGTTCAAATATTCATCCTCTGGATTTTGTGTGAAAAAACATCCGTTCAGGACCTTTGTTTTTGGCAGCAAGACAGTCAAAACTAAATACTCATGTAACTGTAGCTTTGTTTTAGCGTTGTGAACTTGTCTCCTTCTCCCTTTCATTATTCTAACCAGTTGGGCTCAGGATTTACGGTATGTTTTGTTCTGTCTGTTTTTTTGCTGTATTACCCAGATGTCAGCAGATAAGAAGAACCAGGAAGACGTTTTGGCAAAGCTGAAGAGGGATGTTCGTTCCTTGCTCATTTCCTCTAAAATGGGCTTGGACCCCGAGCAGCTCAAGCAAGACTATATCACCATGTTGGGGCATCCTATCCCCCTGAAGCGCTTGGGTTTCAATAACATCATGGACATGGTGAAGGAGATGCCTGACGTGGTGAACATTAACTTCAGGGCAGATGGCAGTACATACTTCAAGGGTAGAGACACTTTTTCATTTAAGCATGTATTTGTAAATTAATATTGTCTCAGTTAAGTATTTAGAAAAATTATTATATAATTGTAGTGTTTTATGCATTTATCCTTTTCAAGCGCTTGATCCCTTCATCGTTATGTCCTCCATTACAGCTGTTAGCGATGAGTCCACCCGAAACATCGAGGAGCTGGTAGCTAATCAGCGCACTTCTAAGGCTGACAGGAAGGTCCGCAGGGGTTTCGGCAGTCACTCGCCACATTTCTATCAGCCATTCACCCCTGTTGTCCTTCCCAGAAGAGGTCGTGCTCCTCCGGCTCTCCCTGCCCATCTCAGGGCACAACTCCGGATACTGCTCTCCCAGGTATTAGTTCATGAACTTTTTCTTTGTAAACAAAAAACTGATTTACCACGATTGTTTTTCACAAAAAGACATTGTGTGTATTATGCTTAATAAGTTGGACTATTTTGAGTTGTTGAAGTTTTTTTGATGTTCAATGTCTTGCTGTTACTGCAAAATGTTATCTTGTTTCAAGTAACGATGCAGCCACTCCCACAGGGTCCGATTCGGTTGTCTGACCTGGAGAAAGTATACCTACATTGCTTCGGCCACCCGTTGCGTGTCCACAGCTACGGCTTCTACTCCACTGGGGAAATGCTGGCGGCAGCGGCGGACCTGGTCCTTATCCAGCAGAGCAGGCTGGGCTCGCTTGTGTCCCTGAGGCAGCACATGCTGCCCAGGCCGCTGCTCAGACCAACTAGCGTACCAAGGATGACAGGACTAAAAAAGGCACAATCGCCGAGGACTGACACGTCAGCCTTCAAAGGGCCGATCACCAGAGCTCAGACACCCACAATACCCTCAGGTGTGTTCAAAATTAGAGAGGTGGTTTATCCTCCAGTTGTTGGAGAGACAGATCCATTTACATATTTTGAACATCTTGCTGTAATGTGTCTAAAAAAAAGTGAGCCATACACCTGCATCCTTTGGTTCCATTTGTGCTTTTTAAATTTTTTTTAATTTTTTTGAGATTGGATGGCGGTATAATCAGCTCAATGTGCATGAACTGGTTAAACGTTTAATAGGCTTATCACACTAGTAATTACCAATTAATGTACTTTTCCAGCTCTTTTATATTTTAAAAGGGGCTCATCATTTTGCAGCCTTGTTTTTTTTCTTTAGTTTTAAAATGCTTATTTGTGTTCTCTCACTGAAGTTTCAGTGAAGCAGAGTCCCATGAACCTGCCGTCCACTGAGACTGCTTTGGGCTCTGAAAATAAAGCGTCCACAACTCTCAGTAACAAACAAGAGCCGGTTGAGAAGAACAAGGAAGTGGACCCGAAGCTCTGCCAGGAAGGTCTGCTCTTTCAGAAGCGTGTCCTCAAGGTTTGTGCTCATTTCAAACAAGAAAACATTGTTCCTGCACGTGTGTCTTGTTGCTTAAAGAGGATATAAGAAAGTGCTGTTCTCACCAAACAGTTTCTATCGTAAATACAATTGTTTTTCTTCTCCCTGAAATTTTACATCAGCTGGAGGAGGAGCTTCGCCAGCAAATCCTGGAGAATGGAATCGCGGGCACCATTTGTCAGGAGCTGAAGAACAAGCTACGAAAGGTCAGACTTTCTGCTACTTATAGTTACAAGTAGATGTCTTTCAGTGTCACTAATGACTACAAGCTTTTAAAGAGTAATACTTTTTTTCCACTGGTCAAAAAACCTGTGTTTTACACACAAACACGACCAACAATCACGCACACATTGCCATAGATTAGTGAGATAAAAAGCCAAGTTTGTCCGCAATCTGACTTCCCTGAAACTGAAACTACAGTACGCAATTCTCTCAGTCTGCTGTCAGTAAAGCCAGGGCTGCAGACTGCGACCAAATGGTCGCGTTTTGCGACCATTGTTTGAGACAGCACAACTAATTTTTACAACTACTTCCGTGTGCACGACCTGCAAATTTACAGATGTTTTTTTTTTTCCCATGTTGAAAAACAAGGAGGGAGGTGGCCTTCAGATCTGTCACCCTTGGTTCGCGCCGGATTCCCCTTAAAAAAGTGGGAAAACGTGCAGGAGCACAGTAACGAGGCTGTGGTAGCGGGAGGCTGTGAAGTGACGTGATGAGCGCTGCGACTTTGCGTTTTGAGCGTCTAAAGTTTAATTATTTTTAAACTTATATGCGAGCCAAAGATGACAGCTGATTACATCTGGAACTCCTGCCAGTCACTTCAACAGCTGTTTGTGTTTGAGCACATCAGTGCTGTAATATAAGTCACACAGTTTCCCGAGTTTCTCTCTCTGCAGTGTGTTACCTGATCAATAAACATCTGCACTGAATAAAAAGCTGCATGCTGTGTTTAAACTGTACACCGTTTCAAGCAGAAGCACACAAATAATTTCTACTAAAAGGAAACATTTATATTTTTTATTTATTAGTATTGTCTGTTTTTATTTATGTCCCGATTTTGAAATCATTAGCCTATCTAATAACCCAGAATATAATTAAAGTGTCGGTTGAACGCTAGAATTTATTCATGAGGCTTAGTTTCAGGAAAAGTTATATTTGGTCACTTTTGTCAACGATCAGTGGTCAGCCTTACAAGCCGCTTAAAAGTAATCCAAAGTCATAAACATTAACATGGGAAACAACTCATAAAAAGAAAACTATTTCTAATGAATGCAGAAAGTTGAAAGTTGCGTTGCATGTCGATGCAAGGTGTTACTCCTACATTTTCTGCTTGTGTTCCCAAAAATTGTCAGTAAGGGTCTACAGCACTCCTAGTGAAAAAAAGTTAGTCTGGAGCCCTGAAAGCTCCGCCTCCTAGTGCTGCCGAATTGATACACTTAGTCACTTTGTAGATGTATTTTTTTAATTTCAGGAAGGAGGCACTTCAGCCAAAACTCTTTGGGTTTAGATATTATTTAAGATGCTTTGCTTTCATGAATTAGTTTGAAGCAGCAGCTAACAAACACGCATGGTTACAAGTCATGTAATGAATCTCTGATATGTTCATGAACTTCTGCAGGTTGTTGGTCAGGCTAGTGGTGGATTATCGGTGCACGATCTGCCTGCTGAGTACAAGGTAAAAACAAAACAAAACAAAAAAAGGTCATGCAGCTCCAGTTCACCTCCATAGTGTGATGTTTGAGAGTTTAAGACAAACTAGCCAAGGGGTTGGCTAATCTTAAAACTCATACAAACTTGAAACTCTTTCTTGTAAGGATGTAGATTCAGTCTGTCCAAATTCAGTTCAATAAAAGGAATTGATTTCACTGATTTCCTTTATTTAGCACCTACTGAACCATAAGTAACTCTCACACATTTATCCTACCTGTCTCGAAGAATGATTTGGAAGTAAGCAGTTTGAAGACAAAGCTGTTCCTGTGCAGTGGAGCAGAGCTCTGGTGATGATGAAAGATGTGTGATGACCTTTGTATGCTCTTCAGAGGCTGTTTGGTGAGGACTTGCCGCTGCTACAGAGCGGCTTTGTCAGTGTCACTGAACTGGTCAGTGCCATGAGTGACACCTTCCACCTGAAACCTGCAGGGCAGGACAGTGGACAGGACTGGATAGTCGTGGACATACAGAACAGTGACATTAGACAACCAGGTGTGTATGTGCATGTGTTCAAATACCAGCCGTTACTTTCACCCTAATGACTTCACAAGGTATACCACAAGGTATTTCATATAAGTTTTATCTGCAAGATGTATACTGGAACTGTATTATCGTGAGTAGTATTTTCATTGTGACGTGCATCATAAGACTGACATTTCACATTTACCAAGCGCTTGTAAAAAGGTTGAATGAAAAAATGGTGAAAAATAGCAGACATGCACGAATAATTTAGTGGCTATCACTGGTTACTGTTGTTGTAAATATAAATGTTATGTTTATGGAGGTGTTCTTGAGTTTTGGGTACTTCATTTCCTCCTACTGTTGTTGTTTATTCATTTCCAGTGTCTCACAAGGTTGTTTGTTTCTGCAGTCAATGCGTTTACTGATCAATGATCCATTGTAGTAAATGGTGGTGTGAAAAAATATCATGCGACAAAGCAATCTTGTCAAACAATGGCTTTCAGCTCAGAAGAAAAATTATTTTTGTTTTTGTAGACTTAAAGGAGAATGAGAGTTTTGGTAACAGTGGTGAGCAGCCTTTTACAAGCTACTACTTCAGCAGCGGGGAGTCTCCTTGGGAAGGCAAACTGGAGGGAGATGATGACGACGTCACAGCAGAGGACGAGAATGAGGAGCTGGAGACCTGCAACAATTCCAAGACCCATGAAATGGTCAGTCAAGCAGTTTTTCTTCAAGGATTGCAGAAGTATTAGACTTTCATGGTACGATTACCAACATTGTTTCCTGTCTCAGTATCACAGCAGTATTTGGTTAACACAGTTACTATTCTAATAATTAGTTACAACGACCCTTAAAGGGATGAAAACAAAGGTTTTTATCAGTTACACTTTGATATATTGTCACTATAACAACATAATAAAATTCAGTGTCTACCAACTATAAAGGAAGGAATCTCTGTCTTTATGTCCTTTAATTTTCTCAACATTGTTCATCTCATCAACCTCATACTTATTGCTAAGAAACCGAGGTAAATACACTGATGAGTCTGACGTAGTTTGGAAGACCTGTAACTGGTAAATTATGTAGAATTAGTATATTTTGACGGAGCATTTCTATATTTAACCAGTGCAGGTTTTCCAGCCTTTAAGGCACTGGCAAGCAGCCCACTGAAGTCAGATCACTTGCATCAGTCAGTTAAATAGTACATTCTGATAAGAGCCAGTGAGTGAAGTAATATTACACACACAGGAGAGAGACAAAACAAGTGAGAACATTTGGACTTTTCCAATTACGTCTGTGGAAATAATTTCACGTTTTAAGAAGAGCAAAAACAAAAAACAAAAAAACTTTTAACCAAGAATAGACAAACTCTAACCTATTCATTCTTCCCACAGGCAGTTCAAAACCAGTTTGTCTCATAGTTTCTGAGACTGTGGCGATAATAAAAAGCCACCGTGTGAAGCACCATAATGAGACAAAGCACTAAGCATCTTTTTAGCGCACATATTACTCAAATCCAAACTCTGGGGGCCCAGAAAATAAATCATCTAAGATTGGCCAGTGTGATTGATCCACCAGAATTCAAACATAGACCATTAAATCCTGGCAGGACAAGCTAGAGCTCACTTCTCTCACCGAATGAGAAAGCGCAAGGGAGTGGAAAATAAGAGGAAAAGAAGACTAAGTGTTAAAGCTGGTTAATTGTTTAATTGTGTTAAGAGTATTTATTTTTTTTAAAACTGAGTCTAAAATGGAGATAACAAAAGGAGGAGAGGAAATTAGCAATAGTTTTCTAAAATTCAGCGCTTCATTTAAAGATGATCATTTGATAAAAACCCTTGTGTATATTATTTTTAAGTGCAACCATTATTTTACTCGAAACGTTTAAATAACATCTATTTATTATTTGAGTACATATTATAAGCTCTCCAGTTCAACGTGAAAACTTACAATAAATACTGTATAAGTAATTATTGAATTGTACTTTATTTATTTGATTTGACAGTCAGTATATCATAATAGACAGACGCTGATATAACTACTAGGCTACTTCATATATATGGCACTGAATCATGACAAAAGTTAGACATTATGTTTCATATGATGGCACATCACCTTTGTAAAACAGTATTTGTCAAAACTGCCTTTAGAAATGCTGAACAGTACTAAACATATAGTGATACAGCTGTATATTCCTCACGACTCTTTGCTTTTATTGTGTCTGCTTTAGATTCCTGAGGTCTACCCTGTCATTCAGGTGCACTGCAGCCCTTCGGTGCCCCTGGACGCTCTGCAGAGTCAACGACTCAAACAGCCGACTTGCCGAGGTGCTCGAGAGCTGGTAGAGGTCCAAGTGGAGCAGGTGGAGTCGCCTGGACATTTCTACATCCGTTTCAGCAAGAGTGAGGAGGACCAGGCTATGGACAACATGATGATTGAGATGAGGTGGTGGGCATGTTAGTGGTAGCTTTGTCTAAAGATATTGTTCTTACAACACTTTTTATATTAGTGATTCCAAAAAAGGTTATGATGCAGTTTGTAAGCAAGTGATTGCAATCTGTTTTTATTTACATTTTACAGTGTCCCAACTGTTTTGTTATTTGGAATAGATTGTGCCGGCCTTATTATGATAAACGCTACACATATTTTTTCTCTCTCTCTCTCTTGCATCCTCTAGGCGATGTTACAGCCGTCCTGAGGTGTCGGAGAGCTATCGCCTCCCTGAACGATTTATTCGACAGGGTCAAGCGTGCTGCGTGTCACCCAAAGGAATGTGGTTCTACCGAGTGGTGATCCATCAGATTATCAGCCCCACTCAGGTCATGGTGTACTATGTTGACTTTGGCAACACAACCTTGGTGCAGAGCTCCAGCCTCAAGTTCCTCAAGTAAGGGCGTCCCAAACATTTAAGCAGTTAAAAAATACCAGCACCACTTCTGCCACCAAGCTGAGCACTGACTGTGTTTTGCAGAGCTATTCACACTTCACCTCTCCACTCTTCAGGTCATGTTATTCAGTTCTTCCAGCACAAGCTGTTCCAGCATCGCTCGCTGGAATTAAACCCACCTCTGTGAGTGTGATATGATGTCTGATAATATATTTACTGTTATCTGACTAAATATGAGCTCTCTAAAAAAACTGCATGCACCTCTTGTAATACCACAGTGGTCAGTTGTATGTTATCCATCCTGTATTAGTGGTTTAGACAGTGTTGAATTTCATGCATTCATTCTGCATAATTATCAGACCAGTTGTCCTAGTATATACAGTATATTCATGTTGGACGTTACAGGTTATTTGATAAACTCGCCATCTGTTTTTGATTATGTTTTCTAACCTACTCTTTCATGATTATGTTCAAATGTCTCTGAAAAAATGTAATAGGAGCACAAAATAATGGTAAGCTGCTGTGTTGTTTGTGGTAAAAAAAGTAAAGCAAAAGTGTTTTTCCATTTTACGTCTATCTCATTGCAGCTGCTCGTATTTTTTGCTCTTGCGTTCTGTATGAGAATAAATCCAAAATATTAAGCTGCAGATGTTTAAAAATGTTCTGTTACCATGGAGTCATAGTAAGAGTATTCTAGTCTGTCTCTTGTAGGGCAACTGGAGTGCTGAGGCCACGGCCTCTTTCCAGAAGCTGTGCTTTGATCGCACCCTGGTGGGCGCTTTGGATTGTTACATCGGAGATGTGCTGCAGCTCTACCTGTGTGACACACACACTAATGCTGACATTTACATCCACACTGTCCTGCTGAGCCAGGGCCATGGGACTGCCTGCAGCCCTGCAGCCAGTGCAGCAGTGAGTCACACAAACAAGCATCTTTGTTTTTATTGTATTTAATATAAATGTCCTTATTTGACACCTAGATATAGATACAAAATATATCAACACACCTTACACAACTCTTTGTACGCAGTGAACTGTTCTGCATTAGACATTTAGGCTGGAAAAAGATTGCAATTTGAAAGATTCTGCTTTTATTTGTAATTGTCAGAAATCAGTGTCCTACAGTAAATGTGAATAACTTGATGTTGGATGAAAAAAGGTGGAACTCAAGTGCGAATACAAGGCAGCACTCCATCTGTATAGAAATAAAAAAAAATTGTTGCATAAAAAATGTAACCACAAACTTTACAGCATTGTAGCCCTATAAATTGGAATGGAATCATGGTTTGCCAAGAGATTCCCACCCTTATTTGGCATGTATCTGATAATAAAGTGTAGCTTTAACATTTTGCTGTTTGCATCATTAATAATTTTCTCAAGTTAATTAGTAAATTAAAGTGCAGTATCTGTACTTTATCTATACACCCATTTCTAAGTAACTTCGTACTGTACGTTTCCCCCCACAGCTTTGTACTCTGGTCAGCCCAGTAACTCTTTACCTGGGGGAGGGAAAGGTTGACCTGCCAGAGGTAAAAGAGGAGACCACTTCCTCCCCTGTGCCAGTAAACAAGCTTGAACAGTCCATGCCAACTTCACCAAAGGTACACATGCACACACACACTTAGAGCTGCTGCTGTTCTATTTAAAAGTCTTTGAGGTTCCAGTACCGTCATATGCAACATAAGTATCCGTGCCGTGTGACTTGGATGTTTGTGGGGGATTTGCAGCTTTATGTCTGAATTTTTTCATGTCTACGAGTGCACTCTCTGTCTCCTCTCTACCTCCCTCTCTGAATTTTTCTTTCTCACCCAGTATTTTAATGTGACTTTAAGGCTTTTATTCTCAGCTGTGCATATCTCCTATCTTACTAGCCATACTGTCAGCACTACAGGCCCACTGCAGCACTGTGCACAACTTCACCACACACTGGTGTGTGCACACACACACATGCAGCCATTTTAAACCTTTACATCAAACGCGCACATCCACTTGCAGAAAGGGGAATTTGCAGTCCAGTGCTTCTTTGTGTTTAGCCTGTTGGGAAGGTCACATCTTGTTGTTGGCCAGTAAAAAGATGACAGCCAATCAATGGGCTGTTTAATGGATACTGGACCATACGATTGTGTACTCCTTATGTTAATAAGGGGATGGTTGTTTAACTGAACATAAAATGAAAGGAGATTTAGGGAGTTACTGTATGACTGCATCAAAAAAGCACCAGAGTTTTACTGTTTATTTGCATATTAATTAATCATCATATTGAGTAAAAGTTGGAAAAATAATGAAAAAAAATTTTTTTTACAAACAGATGCAACTAGATTGAACAATGGCAAAACAATAAAAGTGATAATGGAGGCAGAAGTTAACCCTTTAGAATAAAGTAATTCCCATTTTAGAGAAATCAAAAAAAAAAAACACTTCAGAGATTTAAAGTGATGCTTTCCTGCAACATGTTTTGGTGGGGTTAGTTGAAACAGGGCCCCAGGTCTGTCAGCTCTCCTGGGGCTGGGAAAAAAGGTGATTTGGGATTGTTGTGTGCCCAGCTCACTATTCTCTAGACCTTAAGCAAATGTAAACACAGTTGTTAAAACAATGACTTAACATGGTCATAAATCTATTAATAAATGTAAAACTTATATGTAGGCTAAGGTAAAAGCAGCCAGTTGCACCAGCTGTATGTAAGTTCTCTCCTATGTTAGGGTTTTAAGTCTACACTAAACGATACATTGAAACTAGTTAGCTTGATAATTCACACTAACTAGGGCTGCAAAATGTCAGGAAAACTTGCGATATGCGATAGTGTTGTTGAAAATTGCGATGACGAAATGACTTGCGATAAATAAACAAATATTGAAGTTTACAGTTTTAATGTCTTTCTGCTTTAGGTTTGCGCTGCTTGCAACTCCAGACAGAGAATAGCCTTAAGTGTGAGTGTGTGTAACAGACACACTGACCAGCAGCTCATGGCAGAGACACAAGATGACAGTTTAACCTGGTCGAAGGCTTGCGGCAGTGACTGTGTTCCCGTGTTTGTTACACGGTGTTACGGCATACACCGATTACATTACCTGCCCAATGGCCCCGCTGTCATTTTGCCTTTTTAAAAAATCAATACTGTCGGACAGACAGATGCTGTCACATCTGTGCAGCAGCAGAGCAGTGGCGAGGCCCGCAGCTGAGACGCAGCACAGAGTTAAAACATTTCACTAATAATATAACAAGAGTAAGGAGAGTTGACCTGCAGGATGATGGCGGAGGATTCGTTGTCAAAACAAGCGCAAAAAGCACCTACTTTAAAATATTTCAGATGCAATAAGAAAACTTGAAAACTTGACTGAAAGAGAAGTAAGGTTAACTTTACTTTGTTAACTTACCTGCTATTTGCGGGTCTTCGTCTCATTACTCCGTTCTTGTTCT
>JAQFJA010000021.1:10267135-10278061 GCA_029874485.1 Naso brachycentron
AATTTCAAAGCAAAAGGCTGGATGAAAGAGAATGAGACACTGCTGTCTGTTGCAGTTAAACAAAACGTTAAGCCTCTGGATTCCTTTTTAAAAATGTCATATTAAGTAACCAGCATACACACAGAAATTAATTAAAACCTCCAGATCGCACAGGAGAGAGTAGAAAATCATCCATCTGCTAACAGTAATGAAGTTAACCACCACAGTCAGTGTGTACTTGTTTAGTGAATGCATTCCTTTGAAACTGAAGAGCAGATGTTTTCATATGTGCACTTATACAGATGTAAAAATAATTGACTTTTAGCAGCGTCAAGTACTGACAGTGGTTAACCAACTGAGGGCGCTGTTGTCTTCTTTTGTCTTTACTCAATTATTTCCAGCCACTGATGTGTTTGTTATTCTCCTTTTATTTTTATGCCATAGTTCCTTTTTTGTTCCTGCGTAATATTTCTATTAACCCATTTCCTTTTGCATTTTTTTATTTTAGTTTATTTTTTTAGATTTCTTTTAGCCCACAAACTGCATGACATTATGTTGTTGTGACGTTATGTTTTATTTAGGGATGCTTTTATCAAAGCTCCTTACAATAAGTGCATTAAACCACGTGGATTCAGCCCAACCCAACACAAGAAACATTGAATCACATCTTTCTTACCTCTTCCCTGTCTGTTTTGTGAAGCCTCTGTTTTTCTTTTCTGTTTCTCTGTAGGTCAGTCGGATCTTGTACAGTTTCTCCACAGCCTTTCGCCGTTCGTCTCGTCCGACAGACGTCAGGGATGCAGCACTGTCCAATCCGCCCGACAGCGACCTCTACACCTTCAATGTCACACTGGAGATCAAAGAGGACGATGGCAAGGGCAACTACAGGTGCTTGGTCCACATATATATACACACAAGGAGATACAAACACTTAAGTTACATAATACAGGAGTCTCTGAGTTTATTGGATTTATAAAATTGCAAAAATTTCACTCATATCCTTTAAACTATGAAAGGAAAATCAAGCCCTGTGATGCATGCTTAACACACACGCACACACACATAAACACATACTTTGTGTGTTTCTCATCAGCTCAGGTTTGTTGGCATGACAGATTATTGGTAGTTGTTAGTAGCTGTAAAACTTCAATGTGCTCCTGCAATACAGTTTTATCTGACTGTTATTGTTCATCCGTAAAGAGTATGAAGCTTAAAGCTTATCAGTGCAGTAAGACGATTTTTCCATTTTCACAAGCCATCATATATCGAGTATTTCACAGATGAGTTTTCATTTTCTCCTCTCCTCTGAAATAAAGTGACCCAATAGCTGTTCTGAAAGCACAGCTGATGCCTGTAATACATAATACACTAGAAGACTTGAGAGAAGACAGATCATGTTTTATCTTTAAATGGGTTTGTCTAAGGTAAGGAATCTTTTTTCAAAGAAAATCCAGCAAAGAGAATTGTATCAGGACTGAAAGAACAACATCACAGGTTAATTTAAAATTGATTTTTTTAATACATCAAAGAACTTCACAGCACAGCAATACAAAATCCGAATGGAGTCAAATCCCTAAGGTCATGTTTAATAACCCATTCCCTCTCCTCTCCACAGTCCAGTGCCTAAGGACAGAGATAAGTTCTACTTCAAGCTGCGACAGAGTGTTCAGAAGAAGGTTGTGCTTTCCGTTCAACAAATGTGCAACAAGGAGCTGGGCATCGAGAGGTGAGCATCGCTGTAAGAAGAGCTGATGCACGATGAGGTCCTAGTAACGTTCCCTTGGGGTGCCTTTGTTGGGCTTTGAGTCTGTGTTTATACTGTATTTATTCCTCACCACATTTTTCACAAGGGATTTCATCTTATTTACTGTAGAGTTTGGGTTTTAGAAAGCAGCTGCTCAGTGGGACAACTGAGTTGAACTAAAGGAAATTATGATGTAGAGCAAAGAAAATACTGTTCTAAACTGTTGTGTGTGCATTCAGCACACATCATACTATGACTTTCAGATAAAAGCACCTAGTCCTTTAATTTTCTTGCTTTCACAAGGAGAGTGCACACATTAGTGTTTTAAATATTGTGGAGGAAAAGCAATAAAAAAACAAAAAGTGTAATGAGTCAAGTCTCCCCAATGGAGCACATTAAAAATAGACCCCGACAGAGGAATACCGGTGGACTCAAATCATTTTCGACTTCCTGCAGTCCCTCACATTTTTATGTGTTGCTCTATCATGCATGGCAGCACCAAAGAACTAGGTCATCTTCATTATTCCCCCATTTCTTCTTCACTTCCTCACCTCCTATTGCTATCAGAGGGAGACAGACACCTGCCCTCTCCTTTATTTTTAGTGTCAGTGGAAACCTCCAGTGTGTTCACAACTGGTCCTTTCTGTGGTGTCAGGCACATTTGTCAACACTTTATTATATTAATATTTATTTTTTCCTTAACATTCTTTGATGGTTAACTCTCATAAAATGGTTAGTTTTACACCATGAGTGATTTTGATGTAATACATTATGTTCTATATTGAACCTGAGCAGCTGATTGATGCTTTTGTTTGAACAAAAAGTCTTTTACGTCTTTCTGTTCTCACTAACAAATCCTTTTGAAATGTCACTTTTAAAGACTCATATCCCTTTTAAACTAAATATGGGCTGTCCCGGGTTAGCGCCGGGTTATCTGTAAAATATGTATTCTTATGTAATACGTTCCTGAAACTAAGAGATTCCCATGCTGACCACTTGATGGCACCTCTAGCCTAAAGCTGAAGGGACTTAACTATTGCAAGTGAATATGTAAGATTGATATGATGAACTGGAAACAACATGAAGCATAATGCTTCAGTATAGATTGGATGGAGGACTTCATCAAGCTTCAGCCACCCAAGAATGTAATAAAAACAAAGATATGTGTTAGAGTGTCAGTGAAGTTTACCTTTAAAAAAAAAAAAAAAATAAAATAAAAATCTTGTGTGTCTTTGCTACCCTCATTTTTGTGAGGTCATTTTTCAAATGGTCAGGTCGTAGTACAACCTGTCCAAGCTATCTCAAGCCCCGGGAACATGTCCAGCAGTATTCAGGGAGCTGTGTGTTTTATTGCCCTGAAAGTGATTTGACTTGCTTAACGACATTCTTTTGAGCTGCTGAGGTTATCAAGGTAATTTTTATTTTTGCCAAATTATATGTTTTTAAAATATAGACCAATGTGCAATAATAGCTTTTGAAGTCCTTTCAGAGTGTCAGCTTAATGAAAATGTATGAGGCGTTGAAATTGCTTGTTTGAGTGTAATTTGGAAAGTTGAGTTGTTTGCATATTCCACTTTCCTTTTCCACCCACCCAATTTGACTCACTCTGCAGGTAAATGCAGACTGTAACTCTGCAGAGGACCTAGTGATTATTGATTTGTCATTTTACCTCCTGTGTCTTCCTTCTAGGTGTTTTGGGATGCTGCTGAGTCCAGGGCAGAAAGTCTGCAATAGTGACATGCATCTGCTAGACATGGTGAGCAGAACCCACTGTGGCCTTATCAAACAACATTTGAACCTTTTCTCCATATTTTTTACAGTTAAAACTAGAATAGCAGTTGCAGAGTTGACAGACCTGCAGGTTAATAATCTGCGTCTTTGTTAAAGGCCAAAAACTTGTGTTTTTATATGTTTTATTGTCCCAGTTTATCTTTAAGAAACAGTTTTTTCTTGCTTGTTCAAAACGATACATCTGCCTTCATTTATATTTCACAATAATAATGTGTAATATGATACATGCACCAATGCAAAAACCTCAAATGTGTAGCAAATGTTGTAACAATAAGATTTTTACACACACATAAGCCATGCATTTATACCTGCGCAGGAATCGATGGGGAAGAGCTCAGATGGAAAAGCCTACGTGATCACAGGAACATGGAATCCCAACATGGCCGCCTTCCAGCCGCTGAATGAAGACACACCTAAAGGTGAGGCACATTGTTCTCTCCCAGTTTTGGTTCCATCACAATTCGGAGTAGCTGTTAAATATTCAAAGTTGACAGTTGGATGTCACTCAGCAAAGCTAGCAACTAATGAACTTAAATAATAATAGAAGTTTACTTATATCATAAAATGGCTTGATGACTATTTAAAAATTCTCTTCTTTACAGAATCTAAAGCACATGTCACACGTATGAACACAGGAATTATTTCCATACATTATTTTCAGAAATATGATGTGGGACTGCTCAGAGCTCAAGGTCGTGTCTGGGAATTATGCAATGCTTGCGTTAGAGCTTGGATGTGATAATTGCCTTTATCCATTCTCTGGCATAACATAGTCTCGTATTTGGCCTTGTGACCCACTGCTGAATTGCACGCTGAATCGATGAATACATTGTGTGAGGCTGCAGAGCCAGCGGAGCTGTGGATACTCCCTCATGTGTGAGATGTGGAAGTGAAAGCAGCATTTAAGGAGGTTGTACCTGTACAGGTTCATAGCTATGCAGGTCTCACACACTTTTCTCTTCTTGTTGGTTCTTTGTTTTGCTTGATGAGGCTTTTCATAACACAGGTTGATAACATAGGTCATGATGGAATCTAGTTATCCACAAGATTATTCTATTGGACTTTTCATACATACATAATGATATGCTTAGTTGATGTAATTTAAGTGTAATAAAGTTGAATGGAAGGAGTTTATTTGTCAATATGTACCTGAGAAGACACCAATGTAATGTTTGTTTTTTTAAAAGGGAAGCTGTGTCCCACAGACAATGTCCAGGCTGAGAGCTTGCCTCATCAAAATCCACTACGGCTAACAAATTAGACTACTTGGCAACATGCAGACCCAAAGGCTATGAGAGTTTGACGGGAAGGTGGATGGCAGATCTATCAAAAGCAGTCCACCTCATGGGAGTCAGGCATTATAAAGCCTTTTCAAAGTGCCGGTTTTCACCAGTTTAAGTTCCTTTGAGAGCACTGGTCAAAATTGTCATTAATTAGATGACTGTTAAGTGTCACAAGCAAAAATTTAACATATACAGATCATTATTTCAAAATACAGTTTTATTCTTTCTTATCCGTACATACAGCAAGTTTGGATGTTTTATTTACTACAGCTAAACTTTTGTTTACTGGTTGTCAGGAAAAAGTGTTTGCTTCCAAATCAGTGTGTTTTAAAAAATGACTCGTAGTCACTGTAGTCACTTGCAGCCAAAAACTGGGGAGCCTGAACCCTCAAAAGACATGTCTTTGTTATCAGTTAACAGTGAATATAATTTGTAAGGACTGTCACCAGAAAAGAACTGTGAAGGGATCAGTAGGGTTGAAACTCATATATCCTTCTGGTCTAGATTAATGCCAAAATCGACACGTAACTATGAAAATTTACTTATGTAATTAGACATATATAAGGCTGAGACATTAATGTCAAGTCATTATCCACTAGGGGGCGTTGCATCCCTACTTCATACATGATGTGGATTTACTGTTTCACAGCAGATTTCAGTCAGATAAACAGCAAAGTCTGTTTAGTTTATTGTTACACATATGAAGTTCTCAATTTATTGTAAGGTTGGGTCCTTGATTAGCTTTAACGATGAGTATTTAAGGACATAGAAAAAAAACAAAAACCCGTAGCTATCATAAACAAGGTTTGGCATTTCCTGCCAAAGAGGCTGGTACAGACGAACTGATGTGTGAGGTGACCCTAGATCTGTTTTATTTTTTTTGTACACCCTGTTATACAGCCTTTTATGCGGTTTAGACAATAGAGAAACTGACCTTGCTGGCTGAAATCTATTTTCTTTACTACAGAGATGATTCATATTGAAGAAGAAGAAAAGAAACAAAAGAGTCTTGCATAATCCCTCCACAGTAACCTTGCCTTTTTTCTGCTTTTGCTTTTCCTCTGTGTTTGGCTCCAGATAAGCAAGTCTATATGACAGTGGCAGCAGACCTGGTTGTCACTGAGGTGGTGGAGCCAGTCCGCTTCCTGCTGGAAACTCTGGTCAGGGTGTATCCATCAAATGAACGCTTTTGGTACTTCAGCCGCAAGGCCTTCAGTGAGACATTCTACCTCAAACTCAGACAGGTACAGTATCTCTACTGTAACTACTCCAAACCACACTGAACCTGCACCCATTTTCATGCGTATACCTTTATGTTTGGTTAAACCACAGGCTGACTGTGTGACTTTCAATGAGATAAGTTGAGGTCAATAGCTTCTTGTTTCTAACCTGGTTGATTTCCGGTCAGTTGTGCAATTTCTGGTTGTCAGTGGATCAAAACAGTGGATGTGACAATATTTTGCCTTGAAATGCAAACCCATTTGATTGATAGGTGGGCTCCTGGGACAATGCCAATGTGATATCACAAACATACAGACGGTAAAACTACCCACTAGTCTGCCACAATAAAGGTCTTTGGATCACTGTCAAAAAATCATGAAGACAGTCCAGTCCAGTTGATACTGAGTTTTTACTTCGAGATATCTTATGTGTAAGATGATTCTTAGACATGTTGGTTTGTTAGTTTGGATTGAGTTGATTTGCTTGTTCTCTGTAAGTCAGTATTCACTGTTTAATTTTCTGCACTAGGCATAAACACAGTCCTTAGTGATATTAGTGTAGTACCTGTTCATCAAATTTCCAGAAAACTTCCTATGCTACCTTCCTATGTTATTTGAAAAAAAAAAACAATTCCTTTTGTCATAATTTGTTAAAGCAACACTGTGTAACTTTGACCGCCACCCACTGCTTCAAAAAACAAAACTTAATGATGCGCGTTAATACGTCGCACAAAACAGCAATTTTTGTAAAACCAGGTCATATTTTACAGAGAAAATGTCCTCTGGTTTTCCCTCTGATGTCCTAGGACTGCTCTGCCTCAACTTTGTGATTCACGGAGGTTGGTGAAAGCAACATGAAGACTGCCTGCTGAGTGAAGCTGCAGCTGCAGTGCCGGATCGTTGTTGGTGATGGCTTTGCTAGGCTGTAGGCCTGTAGGCTGTATGACGTTTTCTCCATAGAATATGACCCGGTTTCACTAAAATGGCTTTTGTGCGACGCATTAATGTGCATTGTTTAGGTTTTATTTTTTTTTCGAAGCAGTGGGTTGTGGTCAAAGTTACATAGTGTTGCTTTAATGTTTGTAATCCGTTTTATCATAATTTACCCTAAGCTTTCCCATCATGGTAATAAGAACTCCAAATAGCCCAAAATAAATCAAAGTAATTAATTAACTAAAGGAGTCTGTGAGACATATGGGACAAAAAAGCATCAGCCAAATTGCTTAAGCAAGGTTAATTAAGTCAAGTTTGCTGATTATAGCCCATTTTCACATACTGTATGCTTTAAAGAGCTTTACAGCTCAAAACGGCTTCTGGGCCCAAGCTCTCCACAAAGACCAGGGAAAAGTGGAGTGAGTGGATGGCCAGCTTCCAGTGTGTTCTGAGTGGAGGAGGAGGTCAGAGCAGGCAGCTTGGAGGCATGGTGGTGTGTCAGTGACCAGTCAAATGCTGCACCCAAGAGAGCTGAAAACACTTGGTTGTCGTAAGATTTGTGCTGAAAGATGCAAATGTCTCATCAGCTGACTTTCGTTTCTCTTTCCATCTGTGCATCTCTTTCATCTCCTCTGTTAGTCTGCCCGACTCTCATTGTCAAGCCTCAACATGTGACTCCCTCTCCATTCTGCAAAACAAAATCTGTCAGATCTCATTTTAATGTTAAAATGTAGGATTTGAAAAGGTGTACCACCTTTGCTCAGGTCAAAATTTCACTTGTTTCTAAAAAATGTGCTAAACTCAGTTATCACAATAATGTTGTGTGACTACAATCTGCTGAGGTTTACTGGTAGCAACATATAAACTGGATTCTTTTCTGTATGACAAATATCATACACCCCCAATGTTTGAGTTTCCTCACAATTAGTCTGATTAAAGAGTCTTTAGAGAGAGTAAAGAAAGCACATTTGCTTACCTCCCACCAACACAAGGACACCCAGCCTGAGCAGTTGCTGCAGGTGCTTAAAAAATACAGCCAAGCTGCCAGCTTCCTCTCCCCTGTAAAATCGCAGAGCTCCGTTAGGAGGCCGTGGGGAGCAAGCAGAGCAGTGGAGTGTGGGGAAGATTTGGATTGTGGGGAGCTAATAAGAGGCTCTGTCTCATTATTGGCATGAGGGTAATTAACAGCGGCGGTCTGACTCGTCCGCCTGATTGCTTCTCTAGTTATCTCCTCAGTAAATGGAAGAGTGTTGGACTGGTACTGTGGTTAAGAGCTAATTAAAAGATAATATTGTGTGGAAGTTCTTGTGGAAGATGGCAATCAGGGGTGATACACACACATATAAAATATGTATTGTCTTGTTTTGCAAAAGCTTTCTTCAGCCAGCTAGAGTATCACGGAGGTATTATCTGTGCCAAGCTTTACTGGGAAATGTGTTTGGTTTGTGTCCGATTTACTGTGGGAGGAAACCTGCCAGGGCTGAACCCAGATTGTCTGTGTCAAGTCTAAGCCGATGTCAAGACTGAGTCCTGCCAACTTCAAGTCAAGACCAGATGTAGACCGGCTTGAGTCACTTGTCTTTCCAAAAGCAATAAGTAAGACTTTCAGGCGTCTTTACTGGAAAAAACAACAAAATGTAAGTTAGCAGTTTAAAAAATTTTAAATTGAGAAACGAAAAGCTGAAAGTTGTGGAACCAAACAGAAAGAGACATCAGTAATTTTTGAGAGAAATGCCACAGTTAAAAACTGCTTAGCTGAGGAGTAAAACTTGGTGAAGTTAAATGTGCCTGATAACAAACAGTTTTGGGTAATGCTTTTTTTTCCTCTTTATTTGTCCTGTTATAGAACCACAGTATATGATAATGTGTTTGTACAGTGAGCTCTGGTCCACATTTCTGTCACAGTTACATCAGTGTTGATAATTCATTTTGTTAGTCTCCTTCCATTTTCTTGAGAAAAGGCCGGGCTTCACATTCTCTTTCAATTTTCGACTCTCATCACTGACTAGAGTTAGTCATTAGATACCAAGTGAGAGGGCAGATCAATGCAGCCCATTGATCTATTCCACCAGGTGGAGGGAAGAGGCAACAGCATTCCAGTAATTGAATGAACCAGAAATTAACATCTGCAGCTTTTAACACTCAAGGTCAAGTCTACTTTGGTCTTTATTCTCTTGTGCATTTCTTTAGTCCATTATAATGGATTTTTGGAGTAGTTCAATGCTATGTTATGCAGTTTTCAAAATCTGGACCCAAAAATAAACTTGTTGCCGTCATCACTGTTGTACTTTTCAAGTTCTTATGGTTAAATTATTGGCCAACTCTTTCCTGTAGTATTCACTTGGGTTTGTTGTCCCTGCTTGGGTTAACCATGCTTGAATAAAAAATGATGAATTGCTAATTTTCTTTATTTGAGTATGAAGGTTAAGCTTAGTATTTCAACACAAGATGCAAAATGCATTTCATTCAACAGATGGTCTGCCAAATCTATTAACAACCTTTTGCTCCACAAATATGATCACATAGTGAAAGTGCACTTATAGTCAATGATAGTTGGTTAAATCATTCACAGTAAATTTTTATTAATGTTTCCATTCTGTACAATTTTCTCTGTTGTTGCATTTTCTTTATTCTGTCATAATTTCACGCTGCGCAGTCAGCCTCTTTGAGCTTGTTAGCTGCCGGTGCCTGTCCATGGTTCTATGTGGAGCCGTGCTCGTCTTGTTCCCCTCTGTGACTTCTGCTAGGTTGACGGCTTAATTGAGGGTACTGGTCTGACTCCTTACATCCCACCTCAGATGGACTACAGCAGACTCTGGCCTGACAGATTGGTCAGACAGTTGGTCAGAGTCAGGTCTGAGGGTAGTCATGATACTGATTGACCATCACGGATAGTGTGCTAGCTGGAGAGACTCTATTGTCCATGACTGTAAAAACATGAAAAGCTCACTGCTGCACTTTAATTGAGCCTTTTGAGCCCCTGTAGCGTCTGTCTGTCTTCTAGCGCTGATGTACCTTTGTAGTTTGGTCAGTTTGTCTTTAAATTACTTCAACTTGTTGAGTGCTAAACACATGCAGTAATATAATTTAAGCCAATGTGTTAAATAAGCATCTTTGTGTTGATTAGTCATGAATTAGTCAAAAAAGACATTTTTGACATTTCGTGCATACAAACATTACTGGAGCAAACCTGTAAGTAACAGAAAATGTCACTTGTCAAACTTGCTGATTATTGAATAAATTAGTTTTTTTTTAAATTTGTTTGATGGGACACTTTTGTGGTAACATTATGATAACAGTTAGTGCCTCGCAATTAAAGCGGCAAATTCTATGAATGCCTAAGAAGAGGTTAAAGTTTACATTTTCATGTTTCTCTTGGATCCATGCAGTTGAATAGAAATTAGTCAAAACATGCACAATGAATGTCTGACACTTTTTATTATACAACGATTTATTAAAAATTGCAAATGTTTTGAGTGTCATTGCCATATTTTGTCTTTTATAATGAACATATTTTATTTTATCCTTAACATATTTTTTTTAAATTCATCAAATTATTACCCCTAATGACTCAAAAAAACCCCAACCTGTGTGTGTGTGTGTGTGTGTGTACAGCAGGCACCGGAGAGGGTGGGCCAGAGCGATGCTGTGTATGAAGTGGTGAGTCTTCAGAGGGAGGCAGAGAGAAGCAATGAGGAAAGAGGGCGACTGGCTTCGCCCACTGAGGAAGAGGAGGCTGATGAAGGTATGTCTGTCTGTCTCTCTCTTTTTTAAAGTTACTCTTGCTCCTTTCTCACTTGTTTGGTTCTGATCCCTCTCACCTTTAGTTAAGTAATTTATTGACTAACAACACAACACTATAAAATCACAAATAATGCAAATTATTTAAAATCTTTGAAAAGTGCATAAGGCTTTCTGTTTCTCTGTACACATTAAAACGATGCCAGAAGTCTGTAATCGAATGGGGGGGGGGGGG
>JAQFJA010000021.1:10291296-10317685 GCA_029874485.1 Naso brachycentron
TACTTTGCCTTTTTGGTCGAGTTTAAGGTGGTAAGAATGTTATCATACAGTTGGGACACTGCCTGAAATTTGGAGTCAGATCTCCTGCGGACTAATGTCGCGGTCACGCCTTGAGTTTGTTTCATTTAGTCAGAACCAATTGAACAAAAGATTCAGTGTTGCCTTTTAATTCTGCTGCAGTTTGTGTTTACTTTGAACAAACCAAGAGCAGCAAAGATGATGGCTAACTGCAGCTTAAGCACTTTGCTGTGTCTAGACCTGTGTGCTGATGTTCTCTGTTGTCATAAAGAAATAAGTTCATCATTCTTCAAGACTGCTTCTCAATAGGTTAAGTCTAAATGAACCAAAGGTAAGACTGCTAACAAAAATGGTTTGCCGTTTACAATTTACAGTTCACATATTTATTTGATTCTTTTAAATAATTGACAAGGTTAGAGCAAAGTAACACTAAACGTGTTATTCAAAATTAAAGCACAAAAAACCAACTGCTGATATACTTTGAACAGTTCTTGAGGCCACAGCTTTATATATTTTTGCCATAAGACGGCATCTTTTTGTAAGATAAGATTGTGTTGTATGATAATGAACAAAATAACGATACATCATTGTGGAATCTAGAAAATATGTATTATTTTGCTTGATATATTCATGAGTATGTTATAGATCCACTAGCTTGTTGCTATGCAAGTTTTCTGTGGTCATCCATCATAGTAGAACTAAATGTTCTAAATCTAATCGAGCAGTCGACTCATGTCTGTGCGCCGTCCTTGGATTTCCAACGGCAGATTTGTAAACCAGTAGGTAGAGTGACAAAGCCCCAGTGGACCTGGGAGCAGCAGTAGTAGGAGGAGGTGATATAAACACACAGAGGAGACAGAAATCCTCGCTTTTATGGATAATACAATAGTCTTTCTCTTTGCCGCACAGAAGCGGGTGAAACTACCTGCCTCGATCAATAAGTGGAGAGAGGGGGGGATTGATGGAAAGAAGAAAAATGGAGAGAGGGAGGAACGAGACCCATAAATATGTGGTTGTAGTCACTGAGGGAAAAACTGGAGAAAAGAAATGTGTAAATGTAAAGAGAAATGGCAGATTTCTCTCTTTCCTGACTCCCATATTTTTAATGTTGTCTTTTACTTACTGTGTAAATTTTTTTCTTTGCCGTTTTCAATCTTTTTTCTTCTCTTATCATCTTCATCTGGTAAATTGTAACATTTTTTTTATTTACTCTTTACATCCCAGTTTTCTACTTTGCACTCTCTGTTTCCTGTTATCTTTTTTTTTACCTTTAACAGTCCCTCACTTTTTTGCCTTGCCTGCCGTCTTTCTTTACTGCTTACGTTAACTTTTTCTTTCATATAACCTATGTTTTTTTCATGCCTACCTCTCTCTCTCTCTCTCTCGCTCTCTCTTTCTCTGTCTGTCTCTCTGTCTCTCCCATTCTCTATCTTGTTACATAAGGCAAAGCTTCTCTAGTTCAGCTCATTTATTCTCATTCCACTGGCTGGCCCATGCCCACATCCTCTGTCTTGCTGGAGTAGTGATGGTATTGATAGGCGGGTGGCCAGGCTATTAATAGCAGCACCAAACAAATGAAACTGAGGGAAGATGGAGGAGGGAGGGAAAGAGGGAAGAGAGGCAAATGACAGCATCAGCGAGGGCGATGTGGAGCTTATTAATGTCTGTTGTCTGGGCTCAGTGACGACATTAATGCTGATTGAATTTTAAATAATTGTTCTGTCGCTCTTATGGAAGGGGGTATTAGTGTAAATCAGCACTGTGTATCAGCAGAGGTTCTGGACAGGCCTTGTTTTAGTGACCCACAGCCAACGGCTGTTAAGCCATATGTAATTTATAGTCTTAAACCTATGTCACCAAAACAGATTTCTATTTGTTCACCTACTTGGTATTTGAACTGATTTTAATTATGATTTTGAGTTGTGGATTCATAAAAACAAAACAGAATATCTGGGGATCGTCATTTTAATTTCATGGTGCACTGCTTTTTCTAATTACAAATCGGCTACAGCATCAAGGTTCCATCCTAAAAAGGATGAAAAAATCTGTTTTTTTTTTGTTTTGTTTTGTTTTTTCTTGTTTTTATGTACATAAAACTTGCATCCTTTTATTAAGGGGAAATGTGAAATATGCCCAAAATATATGTTTAAAATGTAAAAAGAAGAAATAGTTACAACTCTGACAGAATATGAAAGAAGTAACAGTTCTAATATCAAGACATCTATGTATTGTGTTGCCGAGATATCCATAGATATGTATACACGTAGATGCCGCCTTCACTGCTGCTGTCCATTGAAACAATGCATCAACTCGACAGCCATCTTTCGTTGGGGGAAGCCATGTGTACTTAATGCATTAATCAAAAGGCAGAGGTCCATCAACGATTAAAATCATCATTAGTCACTGAATTTTCAGAAGATATTAAAGCTGTTTGGTTTGTTGCAAATAGCAAACGTGTATTTATGATACAGGATATAAAATAAAAATGCAGGTTTTTATACCAAAATACTTCATTTCATGTAGATAGTAAACAGTGGTTCTAGAACAAATTCATGTAATGTATTCCAAGTGTATTTTTAATTTTAGACATATGCCAATTTACATTTTAGGTTGCACTAAAATGTATACCATAGTTGCAGTGTAATAATTACATAATAATTACAAGCTAACGTCAGCTGCTAGCTAAGCCAAAGAGAGGTACAGCGAAGACTATAGTAAGAAGCAGTTAAGGGTTACTTTGGTGATGTGCTGCCCCCTATCATTTTTTATATTTCACCTTTAAAGTCAAGATGAAATGTAAAATGCATTTTTAATCCTTTTGGATCATATCCCTGGTCGTGTTGTACTGATTCACTAAAATGATTACATAGAGGAGAACCTACCAATTTTTAACAAATCACAACGTGACATCTACCTGTCAATCGTAATTCTTATTCTGTACACTTCTATAATATACTCTCCATGTCAGTCACATGGTTAAAATAGTTTAAATAGAAAATAGAGTACAGACTGTGAATGTTGTGTTTGTGTTGTTGTTGTGATATGCTACAATCAGAAAAGCACTTTAGTGTCCAGCTTGTATGTGATTTAGAATGTGTTTAGATCACATCTCATTTTCTGTCAGTCCACGTGAAGCGAGTTTTGAACAGCCACACTTTCATATTACTAACTTTGTTTATTCATCTTGACTTCTGAACTTAGCGTGTACATGCTGTGCTGTTACTATGACGACCAATTTTAAAAATGACAGCAAGTGATTATATAGTTTAAATATGTACTTTACAGCATGAACGGTGTGTGTACAGACAGGCAGACGCACACACACACACACAGACCTACACAGACCTACACAATCGCCTCAGAGCAGTAGGTTCGTTATCGAAGTACCACTTACGCTATTTTGGCACCCGAATACACCAAAACACAGACTGCAAAAAGACCTGCCACCTGTACTAAAGTGGCACCCAAATTATCATTTCCATATACATTTAGACTCCAGTTTGGTTTTTACATGGTGATAGCTTAACCTGCCTATCCCACTTGACCTTAAGAGGGTGAGGAGCTATATTATAGAATGTTTTTCTAATGTGGAATGATTTATTTCATTTCCTATCTAAGACTGATAAGTTGATTTCTTTTATTATCCTTTTTTATGTGTCATTATGTACACATATAAATCATGTTGCGAGCTGTCAAAGTGATCTCTTGGCCTCTTGAGGAGTCTGTTCCCAATGTGACAACCATGGGGTTAAACCAACTTACTGAGCATTTAGCAGAGTGTGGCCTGTGGCTGTCTAGCTTGATATCATGGATTGCAAGTGTCATGTTCGGTGTTGTACTGCTCTCATTTACAGTCATCACACACAGAGTCACAAATACACACTGTGTCACACACACTATGGCCTAAGGGCATCTGAGACATTCACAAATAACTCCTTTCTCAGCTGGCGCAGCACTGTGTTTGGGGTCTGGGCTGGGGGGCTGCTAGTGACATTTGAACAACCTTTTCGTCTCCCAAGAGCCGAACAAGCCCAAGGTGTGCTGCCTCGCTTGAACCCACAGCTTAAAAAAGCTCAGCCAGCTATTTCTAGGCCTACCTTTCCAAAGACCAATTGCACTCACATCACAGCCAGTGTATTAACAGATGTCAGCATCTCTCACAGGTATGGAGGCTGTAATTAGAAGCTTGGAACAGCATTTTCAACACAGCACGCTGTAAGGAGCCTTATAGTGCTTAACCTAAAGGTATTCCTAAAACACAGTGTTTTCCCCTCTAACTCTTTTTTTAGTGCTTTTGCACAATGTTCAAGCCTTTTCTCCATAGCTAAACAAATGTGTTCAAGTGGTACAGAGAATTTTAAGTAATTATTAGCAGTGGGTATGAGATATATTCTGTTAAGGCTGATCATAATTCTTCTGGATAATTTCTTTTGTAAATTAACTTTTTGGACAGAATCACCGAGACACAGGGTGTCATTTTTAAGAGGGAACAGGCCGAATCAAAACACTGTACAGATGTTGAGAAGCGGTAGGACAAGTGACAGAAGACAAATGTTCATCATTGGAATCAAAAAGCCTTTTTCTACATAAATCCCTGTTGTTATAATTAACTATGATTCAGTTCAGAAGTGTTTCTTGAACTGTACCACCGAAATCATTGTCTAATCATTGGCTTTTTTTTGGCTACTCGGGCTATGCAGTAGCCCTGACCTCTGCAGTTGGTCTTATTGATTACTTGGACACCCACTAAATGTGAGGACATACTGTGATCCCTGTATGAATATGTTTGATAGGTAAAAACGCTTTGTCCAGCCACAGAAATAGGTGTTAGGTAAAGGATTTGAAAAGGTTAAAGTTTTATGCGTCATTTTCCATTTCTTTTCTGAACTTTGCTGGAATTCCAAACCATGACTGGAACCAGTTCAGTTTAATTCTTTGCAAGGCATCTAATAAAATCTCTAAGCAAATTAGACCAGGGTTGTCAGGTGCTTCACATTTTGATGTTGAGTTATATTTAGGCCAGACTCCAGCTTAGTGATGGCATTTATCGCTGGTGTACAATCAAAGGTAGCATCAGCCATGCAGCCAGGCTGGAATATTACTACACCCACGACTGATAACCCACATGCAGACACGTCGAGGACAATGTACATAAGATAGGCTGCCATGGTAACTGCAAGGGTTTATGGACTTCTCTCTGCTTAAAGTTGTCTCCATGACAATTCTGTGTCTTCTTTTGCCTTTGTCTCCGAACTTCTGCTCTGATTCATTAAGTGCTTGATATTTGAATAACTGGAGCCTGAATGGGCAGCCAGCTACTTACTGCAAAATCTGGTGTATAAAGGCCCACGTCCACATGTTTTTTTTTTTCGACAGAAAAGCGCTGGCAGAGTGTTTGGGAGTGCTGGGATGAAGCACTTGTGTGCTGAGAGAAAAAGCATTGTGTGTCTAGAGAAAAAATGCTGCACGTGCATCTTGTCTCCATGACAAAAATATCTTGACAACGGCTGCTGTATGATCGACATTGCTCCATTGCTTTTACTGTCTGTTTTCTGTGTGAAATCATTTTTTTTTTTTACTATGAGCATCAAAGAGAGGATGCTTCAACTCATACTTTGTTTGATGATAAACTTAATAATGATAATGATCCCGCCATCACGGCTCCAGCAAACAGACACGGAGCAAGGAGGGTGTGGGTGTATAACACAAACATAAAAAAGGGCTTGCCTCTTTCTGTTATGAGTTTTTGTCGGACACATCCAAAAGCATCTGGTACAAGGAGACGCCCAACACCGGCTTCTCCTCCATCTTCGAGTCCCAACTGATTTTCTACACGTTGAAACAATGACACAACGATCTACTGCTGGTTGAAAAGAGTTCTCCGTGCAGCCACCAGTGGCTGCAGATGCAGATGACACAAACCCATAGACGCACTTGTAATATCTTTTTCATCTTTAAAGTGGGGTGTGTCCTATATACTGGTGTGACCAATATACCAGTATAAAACGCAGAGCAAGTATTTTAGTGTGTTAGGGTATTCAACCCAAAAAATGGCGCTATAATTGAGCTAAAACTTTGTCATGGACATGCACCGTCATGTTTGCTAGTACACCCACCACCATGAAGGTCACAACTATCAACATTAGCGCAGGCTGAGCTTAACTGCCGTCTAGCAGGATTGCATGTGCGACATGGCTAAAACAGATGGTAGTGACTAGATAGAGCTATACAGCTGTACAGAAACTGCATGTTGTGGACGTTGAGGTACATAATGGAAAACTGTTTGGATCGACTTTGAGTTTGTAAAACGAAGTTTGTTATTTCTCCCCGTATTCTCGTGGATTTTCTTCAGGTGCTCCGGTTTCCCCCACCGTCAAAATATGCATGTTAGGTGTATCTCAAAATCTGGAGTTGGTCCCCAGGCGCTGTGCTGTGGCTGCTCACTGCTCCTCAGAGATGGGTTAAATGCAGAGAATATATTTCACTGTACATTGTGTGTGTGACCAATAAAATACCTTTACCTTTACTTTTACCTTTATTTAGTGAGCTGAAGATGTGTTGGGGATGGGTGTGAATGAGCAAGCATATCGGTATTCATAGGAACTGTTCCTAACCTACTTAGACATAAGGGTTAAAGTTCCTGAAAATCATATAGTGTCAATTAATGAAAACAAAACAAACCAAAAAAAAAGCATCTTGAAATACAGTGCAAGGAAGTAAATTTACAATTTTAGTAACTGCCATATTTGCTAAATTGCAAAATTAAAGGAAGTTGGGTCAGTGATTTTTACTGTTAGTATGTATATACTGTACCATACTGTACACTAATATACATATTGAATGATAAATCTTTTTGGCTGTTGATGCAAAAGTCTTGTGAACCTAAAAATAATCCTTTCATAATCCACTGGTGCAGGCAGGCATGGATTAATGTAGGGGCTGGCCCAGGCTGCAGCCAAGGGGTCCATGTGCATAATGCATAAAGGGAAAAAAAAAAAAAAAAAGAAGAAGTCATGTTTCCAGTTTCATAAGGTCAATTAGGTTTTCAAATAATACATTACCGCTACTGGACAGCATAACAGCACAATGTCTGAAAGAAAATTTGACAGTGGATTGCTACTCTGTGTTGCTGAAAAACATGCAGAGTGACTGAAGCTAATTTCTAAGTTGTTTTTCTTAGGTCCTCAAACATTGACATTTTAAAGATATAAGGTTTCAACCCCTAGCTGAAAATACAGCATGCATGTATGCACAAATGCTCATTAAGCGCATACATAAACATAATACCTCTGGCTTAGTTGTGTACCCGCCCATCATTCATGGATGAAAAGAAATCCCCTTGAGGGTGTAAAGTCTTGTCAATCACAGCTTTTTACACACAAACACACACACACGCACGCACACACACACACACACACACACACACACACCACTATCCCAGCCTGCTTCATAGTATCTGTAGGGACCAGCTGCACTGCATGGCCATGACAGCCAAGCATCACCACTTCCATTCTCCCATCCTTACAATGTAGGTCTATTCACAGCAAGGCTCCCATGCCATCTCTGTGTGTGTGTCTCTATAATGCAGCCTTTCAGATCTCATTCACATATCCAAAGCAGAAACCATACTCACCACAAAAGGATACCTGCCTTTCTGGCACAGCTTCAAGAAAAACAAAAGAAAAAGAAAAATCAGTCATTTGTCATTTTTGTAGTGTCATCATTTAGATTGTAGATTGAACTTGGCATGACATGCCAATGGTGTGATAAAATAATGTTATAGATAAGTATGTTCGTCAAAGCTGTAACCAAGCTACTTCACAGTGGTGAGTTTATGTGCTATGTGTGTATTAGCATAGCCTTCTAGCCCTGCTTATTTAAGGAGATCCAACTTTTATGTTTCAGTCCTCTCACCAACTGTAGCCCCACAACTAGAGTAAGAATAGCTTCTTTCTCCTCAGTGCAGAGTCCCACCAGCTTGTATTTTTCTATGCAATAAACATACAGGAATCTAAATGAATACTAGCAGTACTTTTTTCATCTAGGTGTTAATCAAATTTCAGACAGAATATGTCCAGCAAGGGTATAGAAGTTACATAATTTATTTGCAATTAAAGCAAGAAAAACCTCAAAACTACCCCTATTTGGAAGACATTTTGTATAATCCGCGACAAAGTTTTGCGTATTCCAGAAGATTTTCAGGCTATGAATCAATCAGGACTTCCAGCCGCAAAAAACGATTTTAGTCGGTGGGAGAAATTCTGTTAATACAAACTGTTGTTCTTGTTTAATTGTTGTTATTGAGTCTATTTCTGCAATAACTGCAATTACCGCTGTGCTTAGTCGACTAACGTTAACATTAGCACTCGTTGCTGTGGGAGCCGCAATTACTGTTTACCAATCAGTGGCATTATTGATGATTTTACATCATCAACAATGACGCAGTCCATGATTGGCTGGTTACATTGTCAACTTCAGCGCCGTCCCTGATTGGCTGTAAATATATAGATTTTTTAAAATCATTTTCAGTGACTGGAAGTCCAGACTGATCTGCAGAGAAACAGAAATGTTGAGCTCGTGATTAGGATGATTTTAACAAGGCTAACGCACATGCGCCAAACCAATCAAGCAGGATGTATTTGTCATGACAACACAGGGGCGACTGTGGCTCAGGAGGTAGAGCAAAGTGGAAGCAGAGCACTATTAGTGTCTGAGTGTGTGTCTGTGTGTGTGTGAATAGCTCAATGTGGATGTGTATTGTAAGGCTCTTTGAGTGGTTGATAGAATAGAAAAGTGCTTTATAAATGCAATCCATTTGCCATTTACATACATAATACATAGCAGGCCACTATCAGACCAAGCAATTCATGTTTTCCTATGAAAAAACTATTGCCTATTTTTTAGTTCTGTTGAAAATGAAAAAGAAAAATGCAGCCATAGCCTGCATTTTATAAAATGTAATTTGTTCAAAAAATGTCTGTTTTTTTTTCTTTGACAAAGCAATTTCAAGTAAAAGTACATAGACTTATTTGACATTCAGCCTTTACAGATGTCCGAAGAGATGCATATTAGATCCTGACCTACATAGTGCAAGGACAATAGGAGCTACAGAATAATGAATATAAAATATCTCAACCTGAGCAGTCAGACAGGTCTTTACTGCCATGTGGTGTGAGATTAAATGAAGATGATTGATGGTGATTTCGGCTGGCAGCCTGTCTTTGACCTTTAGCTCCTCTTTACCATTCAATTGAAGCAAACCTGGTGTATGCAGTATATATGCCGACTTTGTGCTGGAGGATAATACGGTGAAGACATTTTTTTCTCTTGATGGTATTGAACATAAATTGTTGTCATGAGAAATGTGGTAATAACAACTGTTACTTTGTTTTCCACATGCTGTGAGCGAGCTCCCATCTTTATATTTGACATTATCTCCTTCCTACTGTGTCTGCATTGTACAGTTTCTCTATTGTTTTAACCAGTAATAGAAAGTGCCCTCACATCATTATTTCTTTAAACAATGATCATAACTTGCTACATATCCACACTAACGTCACTCGTTTGCATACAGTGATGGCATTTTAGTAAAATGCTCACTGTTTACTTGTGTGTTTCTTGCTAGTCTGCTAGCCTGTGATGATTTATACTCCAGAACAAAGAGCCAAGAGAAGCAGAAGGTCCAACAAGAGTTTGGCTTGTACTAAACTGACTGCTCTAACTGTCACAGAATGTACATGGAAACCTGCATTTTCGTTATGGCAAATATGACAATGTGTGACATCTCAATTTCCCATGCAATTTTTTCTGACAGGTAAGTGACAGCTAATGCTCTCAGTGCTTTAGGCTCTATTTCAGTGCCTTCTACCAGAAAACTGAATTCAGACAAAGCTTGACCCACTGTGGATAAATATAAATACTGGCTTCTGCCCGCTAAGCTGGTTTAGTGGTGGTCCATTGATAGTGCTGGCTGAATGTTTATATCCATGCAGTGAACCAGCTCTAATCTGCTCCACTAACCACCTATTGCTTCATATCCCAACCCCCAGACTAGATCAGAGGTACAAAAGCTACTACATTTACATTTTACTCTTCAGACAAATTAAGTGAACTGAAATTCATCCGTAACCAACTTCACAAACCGCAACTGTTAGCCAGTTAAAGCTAAAGCAATCCATTCACCTGAAGAACAATGTATTGGAAACATTTTCCTAATAGTGTGACACAATCTAATTAGCCTCTAATCTGGTGATACTGGAGAGCCTTCAGATGCAGTTTGGCAAACACCGCACAAGCCAGCATGGCAGACCCGAAATTAGCATGGAAGGTACCCCCACCACTTTTAAATCCTTGTGTAGCAGTATTTTGTGTTCTTCCCAGTGGAAAAAATAAATCGTGACAGAGTGACAGTCAAGACACAATCAATATGTAAGCACTGTAGGAAAGTAGTGCTGTACAACTCAGCTAACACCAGTACAATGCAAAGTCACCTACAGAACCACCACAGCTCTCTCAAATGAAGTCTTCTAAAATTAACTGTGCCTGTGAAGAAAACACTGAAAGGCCGAACAACGCTGACAAATGCCTTGGCACTTCAACTTCCACCATCAAGTGCAAGAGCCATGGCAATAACAGAACATTGGTGTTTTCATTGCAGCTGATATGAGGCCATTTTCCGTGGTGGGAAATCGGGGATCTCAGATTGCCTCCACACAGTGGAGCCGAGGTACACGATCCTGTCACGCACGCATTTCACTCGCACAGTGGTCCCGAACTTCTGCTAAGAGTCCAAGGCAAATGTTGAACAGGCCCTTATATTCTTGAGAGGAGAACATAACCATATCTGAGGAGGCTGATTAGTGTTGCTGCCAGCTCTTAGCTCTGTATCGTGCTTGAAGATAAATGCATTCAGTCTCTGTTTGCACTTTGAATTGTATAGTATACTTGTCTGATTAAGTTTGTTTGCACTTAAAAAAATTTTGGACAAAAAAAAAAGAATAAGCTTTTGTTATTTATAAGGTTTTGTTTTTTTTAATTCTGATTTTCAGTTGTGGAAAGGAGTTCAGTCACAGAGTTCAGGTCACACACAGCTTCAATTAGAAGTTAGAAGCTCACACATAATTCTTGTGAATTACAAAATAGACCTGCATTATTTTGCATTTTGTGCCTGACTTTGAAGTAGAGGACTAATTTTCCAGTCATAAAAATAGCGTTAAAATATTGTCTTGCCTTGTGATCGTGAACCCAATATCTTGTCCTGTCTTGTGAGATGAGTGTATCATTACACCCCATATAAACAACGGTGCGGCAGGAACTTTTTCTTCCACCCTTCGTTCCTCTGTAAGTTTCAATTCTAAAACCTGTTGACTTCTTGTACACATTAGACCTTATAAATGTCATCTGACAGGGGTTTGCAATACTTTTGTCTTGGCTTCAGACTTATTCCAATTAATTGTGTAACCTGAGATTTCAGAGTAGGACTGGATAGTGTCCATCAGGTGTAGCAGAGATGTCAGCAGGTCTGCCACTACAGCCAAAATATCATCCGCGTAAAGCACTAATTCATGTTCTTGTCCACCATCCTCAATCCCTTAATTCCATTGTTCTTCCTAATGTTAACAGCCAAAGTTTCTAGAAAAATCATAAACTGTAGGGGGCTCAAAGAGCAACCTTGGCAGGTCCATCTGGAAAGGCCAAAAAAGGTGATATGGTCCTATTTGTTAAGGAGTTTGCAATGCTGACAGTTCGTTGGTCAACATTCCAGACTAACTACGATAAGCTTTTTTTCATGGCCACCAGGTTCAGTAATAACCTTTCTGTAAACATTGGGTCAGCAACGTAGACTTGCTCAAACAGCATCTCTAAACTTATTTGTACAGACAGGTCTCAGATTGATGTTTTTATGTTGTATTTGTTTTGTTTCTGTTAATTGAGACCTATTTTATGCCTTCTCAAGGATGGTGTTGCATGTATAAAAATTTACTCAACACAAATCCCGGTAAAATGTCCTTGAACGAGATGATCAACCCCCTATCTCTTACTAACTGTTTTGTGAGTTTGTGGTGTTAAGCCCTTCAGCTAAACAAGTTTTAATGTAGATGTAAACTACCTGCTTATGCTAACCCATGGCTGTTTAGACTGAAACCAGCAGGAGCCTAGGAGTGGAGGAGGGTGGGATGCTGGGAGGTGGTAAAAGGTGAATCAGCCTCACCTTTGTTTCCAAGTGGCCCCGCTGGCTTTGTTTTGGAGCAGAATGAATTATTAACGGTGGCCTTCTGGTCGTGTTTTTCATCAGTGTCCACCTCTGAAGGTAAAGAGCACTGTGCTTGACCTGTGACGTCCATATTGACAACAGAGCAGCAGAACTTTTTTTAGTCTTCACTATTTCTCTTAACCGCTCTCTCTCTATTGTTGTTTCAAGTATTAAAGAACTCGACTCTTCCTGAAAGAGGCCAGTTGCATCGTTTTTTCTGAAGTAGCCATTTTCTATCCAACTTACAGGCAACCACCCTCATTGCCTGGACACTGAAAAAGAAAATTTTAAAGAGAAAACAATAATGCTAACAAAACTTAGCAGAATTCTAAGATGCTAGATAATTTCCAACCTAAGTGACTCATAATATAACGAAATGTACATTTTAAATTTTTTGCAGTGATAAATTATTTAATGTTATATTTCAGTGTGTAGTGGTAGCTTTTATGTTTGAATGACATAGACCTGGGTTTTTTAAACATATTGGTAGCTAGATAGATGTATGAGAAGGGACACTGAAAGTATGGGGGATGGGTTTAATAAGAAACTGACTGAGATTAAGTAATATGTGTATAGGAAATGCATCCAAATTAACTACAGGGAGAAAGCAAGTGTGAGAGACAGAATAGTGTAGCAGTAGGAGCCTCAGGTGCAGCTGGGATGGGAGGAGGCGGGGCAGCCAGTGAGAAGCTGAGGGAGAGAGAGCAAGCAAGAAGGAGGGTTTGTGTGTGTATGTGTGGAAAGAGAGAGGGATTGGGTGTGCAAGCTAGAGAGATTGTGTGGAGAGGGAGGGAGGGAGGGAAATGAAAGCCAGTCACAGCATCTCTCCTTCTCACTGCACCAGGGCTGAGGGACTCTTCGTCCCCTCGCTTCCCTCGCTGCAGATTTAACTCATTTCCATCAGCGCAGTCATCTTTTTTTCTTGCTTTTTATTTGCTACTTTTGACAGATGCATTGCATTCATCTCTTTCTGTGTGCCAGGATCTAAGGATTTATTTATTAAGAAATGTGGGTTTTCCTGTTAAACGGAATTAAAAGGGGAACGTTTTCAGAGGACTGTGCTTAAAACTGGGATTCTGACCAGGACTTGGTCTTTTCTTTATGTTGCTAGAGTGGATTTCCCTTTTGTTGTGCTGCCAGTGTTTTGTTCAGGGCGACAGACATACTGAGAGAGGAGTTGTAGGACCCTATACCTCTACAACTAAACAGAGCGCATATGTCACAGGACTAAGGCAAGTTAGTTAATCTATGGCTACATTAAGCACTGGAGGAGAAGGTGCGAAGTGTCCCCTGCCGATGCATGAGAATGTCACAACAAAAATGCAAGTAACAAATGTATTGGAAAAAAAATAAAGTGGATTGCCGATTGATCCTTACAACCGAATCTGCAAGTGTCTGCCACAGGATTGCTGAGGAGTCGAAGTGAGTGGAGCGCTGAGTTATTCAGCTGGCCTCTCATCGCTCCGAGAGAGTCCTTCCACCTGCCTGCAAGGGAGTCTGACATTCAACACTTTCATCTGCTACTGGACTTTTTACATTTGTCGGTCTTTTCAGGCTTGCAGTCCAGAATACTGAGAGGCAAGTTTGAACATTTTAAGTTCAAATCACTCTATTGGCAGAACTCATACGGACGTTTTGACACACTTGGTTTTCACCTCTTTTTGACAAGGGATGCCTTGTAAACACATTTTCCCCCCAGCGCCATGTGTTCCGAGAGAGCTGTGACATTATCTCCTGCGGAGATCCCCATGTTGTTCTAGCCTGTGTCTGTGTTTTGATTTAGACAATAGCTAGGCATACATGGGCTCCAGACACTGACCAGAGGACCACCAAAATAAGGGAAGCCTGCAGTTACGTAGTAAACACACTAGCACTGATACACAGTGCAACTTTGGATTGAATTAAAGGTTTTTTTCTTAGAAATGGATGCTAAGTTCTTCTCCAGACTGTGGTTTACATCAAGAGAGACTCAAGAAGCCTTTTTCCTCCCCAAAGCAATGGCTACCTAAAATGTATTTTTGGAAGGTAACTACACCCACTAAATTTAATCTGATCTCTAAGTGTTAAATAGGATCTCAAATCTGGATCTGTCGACGGAGAGGAGCATTGTTTTGCTTCACGCTTAACCTCTTCATATGGTGGCCTCCCTCGCATCTCTCTGCCCTTGTGAGGACAGCTTATGCCCTCAGCCTCCCAGTGGCAACCCTCATTAGAATCAGGAGATGAGGCCACAGACTGGCAGGCAAAGCAGCAGGGAAATTCGCCTTTGGGATAGAGACTGGCCACAGTATTAATGCAACCCTGCTTTAGGTCTGCTGACGGAATACAGCGTTTTCTTTTCTCTTCACTCCTGACTGTTACCCACCTACTACTTTCACTAACCATGCGTGATTGGAAAAGGAGAGTTAAACGGGTTGTCCTACCCTCCCAGAGGCTATATTGATTTTCCTCCAGTCAGAGTTCATTTGATTGAGACCCAGCTATGTGAGGGTAAGACTGAAAGACGAGTGAGTCTGCTAGAGAGACTATCGAGCTTCATTAACAGAGGACGGCTGCAGACGGCAGGTGTAGTGTGGGCAGGGGGCAGACATTTCTCCAGTTGCAGGCCAGCTGCCTTATGGGTGGTACACGACAAACCTGACCCACCTGGATAGCACCCAGAACAATGAACCAGTCTGAACTGACAACGGACCTGGTGCTCACTGCCAATAGCAGCCATGGAGACTTCTTTCCTGGCAGGGCCTCCAACCACTCTTGTCCCTTGGGCTGGGGGCTGAACGAAGGCCTAGGGGCTTGCGTTCTGGAGACTGCTGTCATTGTACTTCTGACCGTGCTCATTATAGCAGGGAATCTGACGGTGATCTTTGTGTTCCATTGTGCCCCTCTGCTACACCACTACACCACCAGCTACTTCATCCAGACAATGGCCTATGCTGATCTGCTGGTGGGTCTGAGCTGCCTGGTGCCCACCCTGTCTCTGCTGCACTACCCGGCAGGTGTCCAGGAGCCCATCACATGCCAGGTCTTCAGCTATGTCATCTCTGTTCTGAAGAGTGTTTCAATGGCTTGCTTGGCTTGTATCAGTGTGGACCGCTACCTAGCCATAACTAAACCTTTGTCTTATAACCAACTGGTTACACCATGCCGGTTACGTGGCTGCATCACCCTCATTTGGGTCTACTCTAGTCTGGTTTTCTTGCCCTCCTTCTTTGGGTGGGGAAAGCCAGGCTATCATGGGGACATTTTTGAGTGGTGCGCTCATTTTTGGCCCACCTCTGCCCTCTTTACAGGCTTTGTGGTATGTTTGCTCTATGCACCTGCTGCACTTGTGGTTTGCTTCACCTATTTTCATATCTTTCGCATTTGCCAGCAACACAACAGGGAGATCAGTGAACGGCGGGCACGTTTCCCCAGCCAGGAGATGGAGACTGGTGAGGGTGGTGGCGGGGGGCATCACGGAGGGCATGGACCCGATCGGCGCTATGCGATGGTCCTCTTCCGCATCACTAGTGTTTTCTATATGCTTTGGCTGCCCTACATTATCTACCTACTGCTAGAGAGCTCCCATGTGCTGAATAGCCCTGCCCTCTCCTTCATCACCACCTGGCTGGCCATCAGTAACAGCTTTTGCAACTGTGTCATCTACAGCCTGTCTAATAGTGTGTTCCGCCTGGGCATGCGTAGGCTCTCACAGACGATGTGCTCCTTCAGCCACTGTGCAGCAGATGACAGAGACTTTGGGGAGCCTAAACCAAGGAAGAGGGCAAACTCATGCTCCATTTGAACAGATGACTTTAACAGGACTCCTGGAATCTCCAGTTGGGAAACATGAATCTTAGCAAGCTTAGCAGCTAGTTAACCCTCAGTGAAATTGGCAGGGCTTAATCAAATGGAAAACAACTTCTGTTGTTGTCAGCTGATACCAGTATCATTGCCTTCATCAAAATTAAAGGTGGTCGATCGCATTAAAAGGGTTTCAATTAGATGGGTGCAGAGACTGAACAGAGAGATTTATTGTGAAGGGCAGTTTTTGTGCTATATGATGGATTTCATTATACGGTTTGTAACTTGTGGGATCACACAAAAAATAGTCGTCCCATGTCCAGAAGAGGTTAAATCTAGTCTCCCTGTCTAGTCTAGTCTCCCTATAACTTTCTTAGCCTTTACATGTCAATGTATGTTATCAGCCATGTCAGACATAGTGGGAAGACATAACTGTAAACTCTAAAAGATTCATCAGTATTTCTTCTGATGTAAAGTGTCATCACACTATTTCATGCCTGCTAAATTTTGTTAGTGGTTGTGAAATGATTTGACCTTATATTTGATGTGTCCATAGGTTCTATGACTTTCATTTGCTGAGACAGGACAACCTAGACTTACTTGTGCTCACAAATCTGTTTAAAGTTTATAAATGGATGATTAACTTTTTAATTGTACAAAAACACACGCTGAAAGACATGCTGCGGATACAAAAAAAAAAAAAAGGCATATAGCCGTCACTGTTTTCTTTGGAGTGAGCAACCTGTTTCTGCTGACTTTTTCTGTTGAGTCTATAAACATGATGAAAGAAAGTAGTTGGATAGATTTTTTAAAAATGATGAACTGAGGTCTTCTGTATATTTTTTTTAATTAATAGATTGATTGGCAAAACACCAATCAAACAATTGGTTCAATTTTGGATTAAGTTTTTCATAATAAGACCGTCTGCAAAACATCATACATAATTTAATGCCATCTTGAATAGTGAAACTCTGTGAAGATAGTTACGCAAAACATATGTCTACATTAAAATATTAGACCAAGGACTAAAATGATCTAAACCCCTGTAAGGGGATTGTTGAAACCTTGAAAACTCAAAATAGGAAATTGTTTTTATTTTGCAAAAAATCTGTGCTAATCTATAATATAGATGGCCAAATTATCAACACATTTACTTGTACAACCTGTATCAGTTTGATTTCTGTTTCCCACACTGAGATGGTTATGGTTGTTTACTAATTGAATGGCACACCTCAACTAAAATGCACCTTTTTTCAGACATAGGTCAGGTTGACACTGAGGCCTCTATATTGAGGGCAGTGAACTGATGCTTGCGGCAGATAACTATCCAGCCCAGAGGTTTTTTTTTTTCTCTTGAGTTTATGAAATGGCTTATCAGTGCCAGGAATCCCACTGTTAGCGTGGCATTCCTGATATGGCTTTGTTATGAGTATTCTGCTAACAGTTTGATGCATGAGTGCTCATGACAGCCATTTCTAACAAGCAAATAAATGTTACATCCCTATTCCCTTGTATATGGAGTGCCATGTATACTGGAAGGTGAACAAACTGAACGGGCAATCAAATGTCATTATCTAATGATCATATTTATGTCATTAATATAATGGAAAAGGCAGTTTAATTGGTAACCTTTTTACTTTAGAAAGTAAATTCTGTAAAAAAGCTGTCTTGAGGATGTCATTAGCTGTAGATGCACCTCCTGCTTGTTGCTTTTAAACTAATCACAGATGATAAAACCCGAGTCTCTTAAAGGGGAGAAAAGTGATATAGTGGCAGAGTAGACTCGCAGATATGGCCTGATTTTTGGGTGCTTTGCATCAGTGACACAGATATATTTCTTAAACATTAAAGTGGATTTAGTTTCCTAGCAGTAGTAGACAAGGATTTAGGTTACTGTGACCTGATCTGTCTGGAGGTCACTGTGAGGTTAAAACTAAACTAATCTGAAATGACTTGACTGGTTGTGATAAAGGTTTAAGGCCATCAGCAGTTAATCTTGTGGTGGTTTGTTTAACAACTGGCCAAAAATCCCCATTACTTTTAATTTGTCCTACTGTCTTTCAACTATACCAATATATTGCTGATTAACATTAAAACACTGCCTTCAGACTATAGGCAGTATTTACTTCTCAATGCTTTTATGAATATACACCATACTATGTGTGCACCTCTCACAGGGTCAAACCTAACTCAGAATTACACTGTAAATTTTGGGGAAAACTAACATTGACTTGATACCAAGGCTTTAATAATTCTCATGATGTTTCTACCTAGGCAACACAATATGGTTCTGGGAAGGGTCAAGTTAAGTATAGGTGTTAGATTAGAGTCCTTAATGGGTTGTTTGTGGAAATCTTAATAGATTTGGGTTGTTAATTCCATTCTACTAAAATGTTTCAGTTCTTTTGTTTTTTTTTACTGTGCCCATTCCAGCTTGGTAAAATCTAAACACTGTTCCCCAGTCTGGGGCTTTTGATATACAAATTGCAGATGACAAGTGTTGCTATGGAACCTACACTGACTGCCTTTGTTTATGATTCTCATCCTTTACTACAGCACAGTAGTAAAGTCATTCCAGTCAATTTAACTCCTACATTCCCTTGATCATTGAATCAATGTTAAGGCATAATTCATTTCACATGAATACAGCCACATACTATAGTCATTGACTTATCCTGACTGACCAATTTGCTCATGTAGTAGTGTCATCTGTGGCTTAGGCCTTGCTTGTAGTGTATTTTACCATGCTAGAAACCAAGTGAAACAGAAAACCCAGTCCCTTGATATTGTAACTGCATTCTATGCTGCTTAACAGAACCCTGTGCAAGTCATTCCTCATTTTAAAGCTGCATGAAGTGATTATGGACTACTATGGGCAGAAGAGCTCTTATATAATGAGTCTTTAGCTTATTATAATTTAGTGATATGTTGGCAATCAATTTGATTCTTCAACATCGAGCAGAAACAGAGCTAAATGAGCATTTAATTCCAGGGTCTTCGTGTTCACCTTATGAATGTAAGTACAATATTGTCTTTTTCTTCAAGGTTATCTACATCTACTTTTTTTTTCTTCTTTTTTTTTTTTTTCCTTACCAGCCACTCATTGACTTTGGCTGTTTGTAATTTCACTTGAGGCAGATAGCCTATGGTCAACTTGAAATAAGCATGTGCAGGACAGTGGCTGCACATGGCTCACACTGTATGTGCCGGCATTGTTCTGGTTTTGTTGGTTCAGACAAAGGAGATAACCATCAGGGAGGTAAAAGCAGCTGTGTAAAGTTGCACTATGGGATCAGCGTTCATCACCCTTTAATATAATAAGGAGTTCTTAATACAGTGTTAGATCAAAAAATATTGCTTTATGCAGCTTTAATGCATTACAGATTGTTCCGTATACGTGCCTAAAGATGTATTTTGTAGGAAAAGTGAACAAAAAGATGTTGAAGTAATTATTGTTACATTAACATGCTGCACTTTTTAAAAACATTTTCCAGCTACATGAACATACCTTGTGACCAAGTACACATCTGATGGTACGTGGTCATTCAACGTAGTTTTTGATGACTTTGTGATAAGTTCAGTGGGTTTTCCACTTGAACCACTACAGGGCGAGTCATTCATTTATCAGAGCCAATCTGATGTCTGCCTTCAGTTGGGTACATGTCATGACCTCTACATTATATCTGTAAAATAAGAAGAGCCAGCAGATTTATATACCTATGAATTCCCTTCAATAGCCGTATGACGTGGCTTGTATGAGGATTAAGAGTACAGAACCACAGCTTAGTCGTGTCAGATATTAGACTTCGGATAATATTTTTAAAATTTTGATAGCTTGTGTTTTTGATGCTCCTTTGGAGTGCACTTGGTTAGTAGAGAAATTTATAGGACCTGAATTAGTGCTGTATTATCTTCACAATGTGCTGTCAAAGACAAAATCATACAAGACAAGAGTAAACTTGACTCTGTAATCACCTAAAATAAAATAGCTCAGTTGTTAACATATGATGTAAAAAGTGGAATACATTATTCAAGTGGAGATTACAGTATTTTGTCAAAAGTTGCACAAAAATTAATTCCTTTGGTGGACTTTTTTTTGGCCATAGGTTATTTGAAATGTGTGTCTTGGCTCAAGGTCTCAAAAATCCGAGATCCATCGAATGAATATTTAAATAATAAATTGTTGATATATGTCTGTCTGTATTACACTGACCAAACTGAAATGGTAGAAAATCAAAACTGTTATCTTGTTGAAACAAGTACTTTTATTTCATTTCAAGTGCAATGATTGGGTAAAAATGAAGGTTAATTAATTACAGAGTAATATGTATTTATTTATTACGTTATGTTCAAACCTTTACACAATATACTGTATATGAACATACTGTATATAAAATGTGAGTGTCTGTTTTTAATCTGCTGTACAGCCAAAACAATCAGACAAACTCTGACAAAGGTATGGCACACCCATTCGTGTTAAATCAACTAGGCTGCTGATGTTTTGAGTAGGAGGCAGAATGTGTTTAATTACACAGTATCTATTTTTTTATTTTGAAATTTTTGTTAAAGCCTATGGTTTTGTTGTTGCTGCCAACCCAATAAAGATAAAAACAGTAGACATTTACATCTGTGTAGATGCTTTTGTGAAGTGTGTGTTTCCGTAGCAACAATCATGATTTGACCAATTTTTGTTCATAGCCAGAAAAACTCTTTAGAGTCGTCCTCATATTTCCTTCAGTAGGCACCTAGTTTAGGAGTATTGAAGAGCATGGACATGTGGATTTGGGGCTGTGGCTGCCAGTTTACATACCCAGACTGCATTTAGCTGAGACCTGCCGCAAAAAATATTGTTTACGTGCATTTGATAAAGATCGTTTCATTTCTTAATACCTGTTACTGTTCAGATGCGATGAATGCGTAATTGCATACAGAAGACAGGTGTGTGTGCATGAATAATGTAAATCTATTGCATTTTGTTTTTTTGTTCAAGCTCAGTTTTAATACATTTTGGTTCAATGGTTACCCTAACTGCAGCAAACAAAAAGGTACTGCAGAAAAGATAGCATGATTGGATATTTTCAGTAAATATGGAAACAAACAAGGCAAAGATAATACTCAGTTCTTCATCTCTTGGTTTTCCTCTGAGCCAGCAGACAGCTGATCAGGTGGCATTTGTTAGAAGTGAATGTGATAGCCTTTCTTTTGGTAAATGCACAGCACCATGCCTTCTCTTGTTGTGAACAGTATCCTCATTACAGAACCTTATCCTTTGTTCTTGGTCTTAAATTGGCCTTTGAAATTCATTCAGTCCCCTTTAACTGCAGGCGGGCTGCGAAAGAACCATAACCCCAACGTCTTTACCGAGTAGATTGCTCGAATGAGAAGAGCAAGATAATAGAGAAATAAGGATTGGGAGGGAGGAAGGAAAGGGACAGCGGATGTGGGTTCTAGACTATAGGTCAAAAGAGGAGGAGGGTTGGAGAAGGAAAAGGAGGAGGAGCATGTGGGAAAAGAAAAGGATAAATAGTGATGAGGAGGATATACTGTAAGCAGCTTCACATTAAAATGCCATGAACATCCACTTGAGCAGTATTTGAATAAGAAAAACATTATCAGTGAGAGGTAGTAGTTTTATTTTGTTACGCAAATGAGACAAGACACTTTCTATTATCACATTTCTTAGTATCTTTTACGTTGGCATAAAAGTTGTATGGAGTATTCTAAATTTAAAACTATTATAGTATACCATAAGTCCTTAATGTTGTGTCTGTGCAATGTTATCAAGTATATTCATGCCAACAAACACATTTTAGAGCATGTCATTTCTGGACGCTTCAACATTTTTGTCATGTTTGATATCTAGATTTGGAGCAAGATTTATTTATTCCTTCTACCAGAAGGCATTTCATCCACACAAACTATTCAGACAAACCAAAGACAACTTTCCTTTCCAAGCCTGCTCAGTATTCATGACTGATACTATATCAGGAATTCCCTTTCATTTCCACGAATGGCAGCACTCTCCTCACTTCCTCTTTTCCTTTCCACCCTGCCACTTTCCTCCTCTTCTGTCCATCCTGATTGAGAAAAGACCACCTGACCTCTTCTGGGGTGGGGAAGTCATAATTGGAGGGGAAACTAGTTCCTGCCTCTTTGTGCTAATGGTGGAGCCTTGTGGCGCCTACCAAAGGTCTTTGATGGTATAAGGAGGACACACTCATACTCCCACACACCAGCACACCCTCATACATCTTGCATGGCCTCAGTCAGTCTTTGAAAACATGGGCTGTGACTGTGGCTTGATAGCTGACAGATGCTGATCTAGGCAGAGCTCATTGTGTGCTCTTATAGTATGTAATGTGCATTGTTAGACATTCCTATACCTCCACGATGGCGATGGTCGTGACCATTGTTAGATTGTTACCACATTTCACATTTAGTCAGATACTGAATTAGTGACACTAATCTTGTGTACCAGCCTTGAAACTGTGGCGATTGTATCGATCTTTCTTGCTGACAGGTTGAAGATGTGTTTAGAATTTGTAGCTTCCTTGCAACATCATCCATATTTGAAGCACTGAAGTCACCACAAGCTCATTGGTTCTGCTAATATAGAGCTTCTGGTGTTTGTCATTGCACCATATAATAAACTTCCTGTCAGTCCACCTTTGTTATAGGGTGCAGTAGTGTTTACATGGAAACAAAATTGAACAATTACTTAATCACTATTGCTAATGAATATTGTAGACGAAAGGAAAAAAACATCCTTTCATTGCCATCCACACCTGAAGATGAATAAATAAAAACAAATAAAACAAAAACAAACAAATAAAACCAAAAACTACTCAGACTTCAGTCAGTATCACTTGTTTATAAGCCAATAATGGGTAGTGTGTAATTTTAGCCATCTATAATGTATAGTAAATTTAGCCATTGATCTTGGAAGGCCACGGTGATGTTGCAAAAAGTACCTGCGGTTTATTAGAGAGCTTTTGTATCTCTCTAATTGCCATTATTGCTAAAAGGTTACATTGTCCATCCAGTAACAAAAGGGCTGCAGGTTTTATTCCAGTATATCTCTTTGACAATCCTGTCAACGTGCTCTCCAAAGCAATAAATGAAACACTTACCTGCCTACTCATGGCAGGGTGCCCTGGGTAGGAACTTTGAAAAATGTCTAAAATGTAAAATCACAAGAAGTCTTCATCAGCTGCTTTTCAGAGTTCAGTACTTCCATTTCACCTTTGAACCTAATGATTGCCATAGGTATGCCTTCTATCCATCAGTGACCACTTGATTGAGAGCTTTCTCCTCAATCTTTTTTAAGTGCTTTCGACTCTCCAAATAGAGCACATTAATGTCACTGGTTTCAAGTGATTCTTAGCTTTCCACTTTCAGTTTGAAAACTCTGATTCTGCATTTTTTGGCTTATTGTCCTTAAATCTCTAATGATTAATTGCTCTGTTTTTTTTTGTCCTGAATTATGCCGACTCTGCAACCAAGAAACCACTTTGTGAAACCCCACCTCGCCCTTGAGCACCATCTCTGCGGCTAGCAGCAACGATGAAAACTAATTTAGGTCAGGGTTGTTTGGCCTACGATGGGACTGCTTTGGCTGTTTTGCTGATTGGGCACATAATGCTTTAACTGCCTAGTCAGGAAGAGCTTTTTCTGGTGGTAAGGTTGTATTTAGTTGTTTTTTAATGCCATTACAAATGTTTGACTCGTTTGGTACTTGATCTTTAGAAGAAAACTCTGGTAGATTTTCAACCTGGCTCATTTACCAGGGGTCATGCTAACTTTGCACTTGCTCATTCCATTGTAGAGATTCTTGAGAATGAATGACAGTGTATATCAGGGTGAACTGAATGAATGAACCACCCAGAGCTTTCAAATTAAACATGAATATTACATGATTCATTTAAAACTTCTGTCTTTGGGTCTGACTGCTGGTAATCACAGGAAGTAGCCCCCTGGACAGGCCGTTTTTGCTGACTCCATAGTGATTAAAAGTAGCGACTATATAGACTTACAGTGGCCTTGATTATGGTAAATGCACCAGCAAGGTGATTTAAGGTGAATAGCTCTGTATACATGCGTCACTCTATTATACAGGATCATTTCTTTCAGTCATTTCTGATTGGGGAGCTAAATGACTCATAAGTATTACTGATTTAAAAAGCAGAAATTAAATATTAAACAAGAATCTGACAGAATAGAAAAGATTGACAGCACACACACCAGGAGCTGAGCTGAGCATCTAGTTACTGATAAATTTGAACCACTGTGATGATCATTTAATCTGTAATTGATAAACTGCCAGCAGTGATCTACAGCTCGGGCTCTTTCCTCTACCTTTTCAATCTCTCCATGCCTCATGGCCAGAAGCACTGAATATTTTAACAATGGTGAATGTGCAGGAATTGGGTCGTAATGATCGTCAGTTTAGTCCAAATAATTTTAATCCAAATTAATATACAGTATGATTAATTTGAAGGAGCAAATTAAAAGAAAAGCTTAACTTACTACAAGTATATGTAAGAAAACTTTTATTCAATATGTTTCATTAGAGGCAGAAATTGTTATAATGAAAAGTTCATGGTTGTAAAAATTGATATATGCAAATAGGGGTTTTTGTCACCAGCATGAATTCTAATAAGCAACATTCAGAATCATATGAAAAGAGTCTTTTAAAGCTCTTATGTTTATCAATTCTCTGCTATGTGGAAACCTTCCAAAAATGAGATGTATGTTATTGTGATATACCAAGAAAACTCTGTGCAATCAACCTATGTTATTAAACATTTGTTGCATATTTTTAAGAAATTCTGAATAACATCCTTCAATGTTTATAAAAGTGATGCTGCCAAATTTTTGCCGTTCATGTGTGGAAAGGAGTCCTTACACCTCCTCTCTTTTTCAGTCTGTCTCACACTGTGATGGATCCTTCTCTCTTCTTTTCCATGGTCAACATTTTCAGACAGCTGAGCTCACCACAGCCAGCACTTTGAACTGCAGATATTCTTGTTTGAAAAGGATTTATTGTGATAGAATGAAGTACATTGGCTTTGGAACAGCTTTAGTCCACTTTCCTGACTGCTTTACTGCTGGAACATGTAAAGCTTTTTTTAAAAAAACGCATTTTCATGGAAGATTTAGCATAATTTTCACCATTATTCCTCACAAGCTATTCATACATACAGAACAAAGAGAAGCACCTTGACAGACAGTGGAGGACAAACCTGTTTTTGCTGTTAACCTCCCTGCAGACCTCAGGTACTGAAGCTCTGCCAGCAGATGTACAGCCAGCTTCTCTAATTCTCTCTCAGGGCATTGAGCTGAATTAAATACCATAAGACAGTCAAATTATCCCCTTGGCTCCTTAGCATATTTCCTCCCTCCTCCTACCTCCCTTCATTCTGCTCTTCCTTCCTTTTTCTGTCTATCCTGAGGCAGTGTTTCCTATAGTAGCACACCAGGCCTGACTGTGTTTGGGAGTTATTTAGCAGTGATGGTCCAGCAGCTCGCCTCAGGCCGTCGTTGATATGGCTAGTTCTTCCTCTGTGATATTTAGCCTCGCTGCTGTTGCCAAGGCGGAGGGATGGGAGTGAATGAATGTGGGGGGGGGGAGTAGCTGTGTCTTGTGTGTGATGGACTGTGTGACCAGCAGAGTAACTTGTTACAGTACAGTGTTTCTGCCAGTAAGAAGTAATTGGTTATGTTACAGCATTTCATACTGAGAAAAGTAACTTGTTAGAGTACTCTTGTGTTACCAAAAATGAAAACCCCTCTGCCATTCCTTGCGCAAATGCTGCTTGCATTATCCACAGGATGCCCGTCTTTCTTAAAATGTATTGATTCTTCGGACATTGAATGGCACCATTCTAAGACCTCGGCTGGCAAATAACAGGAATGACAGACAGCATTAGTCCCTTCACAACGCTTTATTCATGTTTTATGTTTACAAAACAAACCATCAGGTGGTTAAAGGAGCACTGTCTCTTCTGCCATTGTACCACCTCACTCACTGAGCTGCTGCACATAGGCGCAGTGATACAACTGCAGCATGCAGCCAGGTGCCTGCCAAAAGGGATGAGAGAAACATAAATGGTGCAAAATCGTGGCTGATTTTCTTGCAAAAAGGCTACTTACTTTTTAAAAAAATGTAACTAAACAACTGAGTACTTCAATTGCGGACCTAAAGCGTCAGGCTACTCTTTACATCAAAAAAGTAATCCATGTACTGTAACGCGATACCCCCAACACTAGTGAAATATGATTTTCTATCAGACAGTCAGTCAATCAGTTTGTCTTGCACCTGTGCACTTGATTCAG
>JAQFJA010000021.1:10322137-10332326 GCA_029874485.1 Naso brachycentron
CCCTAGACAGAACATGCACGCGTCAACTGTGCGTTAAAAAAATTACCAACATTATAATTAATTTGCATTAACGCCTCATTAACGCCTTAACTTTGACAGCACTATTTTTTATGCTCTTGTAACAGATCGGTACTTGGTATTCGCTGATACCCAAAGCCCAGTTACCGGATCAGTGTTGGGACTGAAAAAATGGGATCCATACATCCCAACATACTTGTCATCACAGTCCTTGATCAGTGAAAGTTGGATGTGATCATTTAAACTTACTCGGAGCCTTTCTTTGTTTTTTGTTATTGTCTTTTTAATTTACTGGGGATATGCTTTTGAGTTTAAGCATGTGCATCACATACCGTATGGACCATTGTCGATTGAAAATTAGAGGTAAAGTTACAGGTAATGAGCAGCAGATGCAAAAAGTTTTTGACCATGTCAGCATATTAATGACTGTGTCAGTGTATGATTTTTTCTACCTTAAAGTGAGAGGGTGAGCATGGAAAACAAAGTGAATAAATGGGTCTTTGAACGTTAAGTTAAAAAGACATTGATTTTTACCTGTGCACATGTCCAAAAACTTGTTTGCTGTTCGCCCCTCAGTGGCTTAAAAATTAACGTTATATTGTTTTAAATAAAGGTCCCTACAAACTTGTTATCAGTCTAAAAGAAGCGATCATGGTTTGTCGTTTGTTTTGTCCATTACGAACATAAACATAAAAGAGTCATGCATATTACATTATTATGATAAAAAAACACAAGTTCAAAAACAAGTTAGGAATAAATAAACAAACAAATAAATAAAAATAAATAAATTGCATCTGTCGTATTAACTGATGGACTTTACTGTGTATATATTGTCAATGTGTTCTGCTGCTGTCATGTTTTCCTGTTGATCTGCTAATTTCAAGCTCTACAGTTTCATGTTATGCAGGGATAGTTTCCAATAGGGTTGTAATTAAGTAAAATGCTCTGAATTGAGTTGTTTACATTGCTGTACCACCCAAAATGGCGCTTGGACCCAAGATGCACTGCGGCTTTTGCGAGTGTTACGTCACCTGACAAAGACCGATTGTCCCTTGGGGTCCTCTGTCCCCACATTTCAGAGACTCAACTTGTATCCTCCGGTAAAAACCACAACACAGAGAAAATGTCAGATATCTGGGGGGATGCACTTTATCCACTGACCTCTCTCAATGATGCTGTGTGTGTGTGTTTGCACTGAAAGGAGGGCATATCATCCTGCTCCAGCCAAGAATCGTTCCCTACCAAGTGTAGATTGGAACAGTACAACATGTTTTTCACATCAGTTTTTGTGCAGTTCAGTGTGACTTTTTTTTTTAATCCCTTTACAAAGACATCCATAATCTCACAGGTTGCTGCATTGGAACACATAGGCTTAGCACTAATATGAATCCTAGTTTTGTCGGTACCTGCACCAAATTACTTTTGCAGTGAATGAACTGTAAACTGTTCTCTGAAATATCACTAATGCTGGAAGAGTATGTGGAAAACGTCAAAAGAGGGGCACAGCCTTTCTGCCAAGCAGGATGAGGAGATGAGATGGTGTTACAGTTTGTCGACTTGTGGAGGAAATTCAAATGATGTGAAGACTTCTGTTATTCCAAAAGAGGCTTTCCTGAGTTCTGTTAAACTTTATTTCAAGGCTGCAACGTATGAGTCATCATCAATTAATTATTATCAACCCTTTTAACCTATTTTGAAAATAAACAAATAAATAAAAAAATGCTCATCACAATATCCCAGAACTCAAATGTCAGTGCCTTTGAATTGCGGTTTGTTCTGACTTAGCCTTAACCCAAAGATATTCAGTTTCCTGTTAAAGCAGATTAAACAAGGAGAGGCAGCAAATCCTCACATTTCAGGAGCTGATATCAGACATGAGAAATATTTATGCAACACAAACTGACTTGCATGTTGGGTGATTTGATGCCTTTTGCTAAAGTGCATCTGTTGAGTAGAGAGAGGACCCTTTCAGTCAGGCATCTACAAGCAGTGCAGCAGAGATGGTTGACCAGTCAACTGTCTGACAGCATGCCCTCTTTTAAAAGGCAAATATTTGTCATTTTTTGTTTTTTAAATTTCTTAATTGGTTTTCTGTCATATTGTTGAATAATTTTCTTATGATTAACTAATTGCTTTAGCACTATTTAATTTATTTACAAAAGAAAAGTTAAGAGACAAGTGAACCACAACCACTTAACCATATAACAGCTCTGTTACCCCTCAGCTCTCTAGTCTGTCAAGTGTTTCTCTTATTTTTTTGCTTGTCACCAGTTTGACTGCAAGTAAAGGGAGAAATTTTGCTTTTTGGCTCTCTGTCTAAACACAGTGTCTACACTCCCAACACAACTTATTGAAATGCAGAACCAGCAGGACCATTAAAATGCCATGGCAGCGATACAGAGACAGATGAATTTGCAATCTGCCAGGCGGGCCAGCTGTTTCCCCCACCACCACCCTCAACCCTCCAGGGAAGCCTCTAGAAACTTCCTCGCCAGCAAACCAAGGACAAAGGCCTCTGGGAGAGCTAGTATTTAATTACCAGGCTGCCATCCTCTGAATATTACGCCAGTGTATAATCTCGCTGTGTCCCTCTGAAAGAAAAAGAAAAGAGGAGTGTTTGGGGCAGCCAGATGTGTCAGCTGGGATGGGTGGGGTCATTGTAACATCATAAACTTCAACTAGACTAGTGTTATCATGCTTTGTTTTTGATTTACTGCACACTTTTAAATTCAGAAAGAGGACAGAGGCATCTGTTAACTTCAGAAACAAAAACTTTATTTGTTAGGTATTTGGGAAGTTTTTCAGAAAACGCAGTCACTCTAATATGGGAAGGACAGGAAAAGGAACTGGGAGCCTGTGAGAGGTCCCGGTATGCCAGGGGGTAAAATCTAGAGGTGGAGGTACTGCGTACTAGTGCATACCGGCCCACTTAACAAGGAGAGGTTTGCTCAGCACACATCTTTGTAGCCAGCCAAACAATCCCACTGATCAACAAAGGGAAACCTCACACATGAATCTGGTCTCTTTTCCTATTTATATTTTTTTCAAAAAGCACATTATAAACCATATAGTAATATCACATAACATACAGTACATGACATCCTGTTGTTTTTGGAAGGTCATTACAAGTCCAGTATACATACCATTGCCTTTTACAAAAAACAAACAGAAAACATGCATTTGTATTGTACACAATGTCTCCCCCACCCCCACCCCGCACCCCCCTTTTTCCTTTGTGGAGAGTCACGTAAGGTTTTCATAATCCCAACATCGCCTGTACTTCACTTTGAATGCTGGCCTTCCTTTGATGGACTGCCCATCTGTCCAAAAGATGAAGAAGCTAGCTAATATTCTGGCTATCAGTCATTCAGTTTCTACTCTTGTCCTCCTCTCCTCTTGTGTTGTCCGTCCTCCTGCTCGTTACTTTTTTTTTACAATCTTTTTGTATTTTTACTTTGCATTTTTTACCCTCCCATCTGTCCTTTTTTCGCTACCTTGGTCACGTTTTCTCATTACTGTGTATTTTTATTGTGTGTCTAATCACTTGGAGTTGCAGAATGTGTAGAATTACCGAATATCCATAAATAAAACTAAAGATAGTGCTTTACACTGAAGCAGACATTTTCTCCAACCAGTCTTGAGATTTCTCGTGGACTCTCGCCTGGAAGAGCTGCAGGGTGCATCCCCCGTAACAGATGTGCTCTAGCGAATCATCCTGCTGGTTCATCACAGCCTCTGTTCTCTAACATGACCCATAATGCACTACTCCCCACATATGCTGAAGCCAGGCTCGGATGTAACGGCATTTGCTTTTGTTCCCTCATTCCCATCAGAGGACAGAAGGAATTTGCCCAATTGATCCACCAGTCTGCCATGATGTTAGGGAGGAAATAATGAGTCTTGTGACTCAGAATAAAATCAGTAATTAAGTTTGACATTATATGGAGATTAATAACACATAAACAGTAGTGTAACGCTCTCTCTCATTAGCATTAGGAGCGTGTGATACTGTAAAACCTTCTTTAAAAACTCCCCTTCAGATACCTTACATTTCATGGTTTTGTCATTGTACTGACAAAGAAATAAAGTTTAGGGTTAGGGGTAACTGCTATAAAGCGGTAATGTGCATTGATTTGCATCATCGGCCCTAACTGTTTAATACACGTAGAGATGTTAAAAGCAGAGATCTTGAAAAATTGGTGCCCGAACCCAAAAGACTTCCTGGAACAGAGCTAGACTTGTCTTTTGTTTGTCAGTGGAGAACCAGATTTTTGTGAAATGGTGAAATGTCAGACTTGAATCCAGCCTGGCGACTCCAACCAGCTGGCACTGATTTCACAGCTGACTGGTGTTAACAAGTTCATGTTGATCAACACATTTTAAAAACAAAACTTTGTGTTTTACTTGATATAACTTTGTAGTGCTCTCTGCTGTAACTAGCTTTGATGCATATGGTCCATCCCCCTATGGTAAAGTTGTAATAACAGCTTCTTGTTTGTTGCTTTGGCTGTTAACTTAGTCATTGAAAATGTGCAATCATCTATGTGAAATTACAACACAGCCCCTCTATCACGCTCGGCCCTGTCAAATCACAGCCTGGTATTCTGCGATCCACTCGAGTATTGCACATAATGGTAAAACCTGGGACCTGCAGTAATAGAACAGGACCTAACAGGACCCTGACTGACTGTATCGAACATTGATCCAAAACTTTACTGGTCCCCTGTCACGTCTCAGGTCCTTGACTTGGGTATAAAATATATGCAATATAAATATGACACACCAGTTTTGTTAACTATACAATCATTTGTTTGTACCAAAGCAAATGCTTTTCAGCTATGGACTGGCAGGCCAGCAACTGCCAGTTGCTGAAGTTGTGACATTTAAATTTTTGTGACTAGCTGTGCTTCCTCTGTAATTATTCTGTACACACAGTTTGACTTCATACCAGCAATCTGTCTTCATGGTTGCCTCCAGCAGTTTAACGCTAGCAGCATCCTCCCTGATTGGCTGGTCTGTCGCTTCAGGACTTAGTGGGCTCTGAGTGTTAATCTGTCTGAACCCGGCGTATTTCGCTCTAGCCTCATCGGTTTAGCAAAGTGTGGCTTCCTCTCTGTCAAAGGGCTCACCAGCCAGCACCCGTGGGCCCCTTCCACACCCCAGTGTTACATAACACTGTAGGAAGAGAGGGGTAACTTGAGAGTTCACTGCTCTCTCTCCAGAATGGTATAATAAGGGGGAAGAAGGAGCAGCTTCTGAGGTTCTTGCATTTACATTTTTACATTTCAAGCTTTTACAGTCGCTACAACTTTAATCCAGAGAGGCTGAGATTGTGAGAGCAGGTAGGTGGGTTATTATGGAGCTCAAGGACATTTTGACAGCATTCAGTGCTGTTGATAAAAAGAGTGACTCATGCTTCTGAAGCAAAATGTTGACATTCACCTTGTGCTGTGAAGCACTCATGAGTGTGGGCATATTTTTTCTGACCCTACTCCAATTTGCACTTAACATGCCTTATGATCAAAAATTCTCCTGACCTTAATGCATGAAGAAAAGTCCATTTATCTGCCATGAGATATATGAATTCTTTGGTCACTGATCCTCACCTCTTTTGGCCATTCCACTTCAAGAGCCTTGCCATAATGTCTGTTGTTACAAAACTCACAATGTTCAGTTTTTTGTTAAATTCTTGGAATTGTGTTAATTCAATTATATTGTTATTATTGAGATCACCGGTAAAGTTGATATAGTGCTTGATTACATAATTTTGAAAGGTGTTTATATGCTTTTAGGGTGGCTGAATATTAGAAGAAAACTGTAAATATGTTGCCATGTAGTACAACAACAGGAACAACAACAACATCAATAATAATAGCAACTGTAACACTGCAATAACAGTATGGTCCTGTTATTTGAATATTATTTTGTGTCGTGGTTTTACAGTGACCTTGTTATTAAATCACATATTTGACTAAGTGCCTCTTTTGATAAAGGATCAACATTAACTGCACATTGTAGGCAAGAAGGCTTAATGTCTAATTATTACTTAATGTTTTCCCTAGTTTAGGTACAGAATGACTGAGTCCTGATACCACACCACAGTATACTGTGGTAGTAGATCCAGTGTAGCTACACCACGATATTCTTTCACTGGAAAAAACTCGACCTCTCTACCTGATATTGTGGACAGTCACAGCGGACAGCATAGTGTGACTGGACCTCACCAATGTCAGCTGGCTTAGGATGAGTGGCCAGCAGCCCTTAAGGTCCCATCTTCCCCCCCCATAGGAAAATGGAGAAGCTTGTAGAGCCTTAAAGCCAGCAAGCTAAACAGTAAGCGAACAGAGGACTTACTGTAACCTGTCAGCTGCAGGAGCAGACTTGACATAGAACAACTCTGGTGTCAACTCAGCTGTACCAGCCTCTGAATGAATTGTTTTTATCATAAAATGACAGGTGTTTGCTCAAATTGCCTTCAAGCCTAATGTTAATTAAGGCACACTTCCCAAGGCAGTGATTAACATTTAAAATATCCCCCATCAAGCATCTGCCCCCTTACTGCTTTCCTCTACTAGTACTGCAGCAGAAGCAGTTTATTTTCAGCCATTACAGCTTGTTCTTTCTCTTGTGTTGTAACAAGAACTGGAATTTGAACCCAAATATTTTCCTGCTGATTTTAGACAAAAAACCCAAAACTGGTTCAGTCAAGAGTAGACTCAAAGCATTTTTATTCAGTTTGGCATCCTCATGAAGTAATCTGTTTTTGTTATCATTGTTGTATGTCTGTGCTATGTTTGTCCAATATTTTTGGGCACAGCTTAGTAATATTTCCTTATCTGTTAATCTGTTATTTTAATTGTTAATCCAGTAGTTGTTTACGATCAAAAATGTTGAAAAAAACAACAACAAACAAACAAACAAAAAAATCTTATGAAAATTGCCCTTCGCTAGTTTTGTCCCAAAGACTAAAAGATATTCAATTTACAATGTTATGAATAGAACAAAAGCACAAAATCCTCACACTTGAAAAGTTTAAATCAATAACATCAATAACTTTTTTGTGTTCTATTTGGGAAAAATGTCATACCACCCATAGACTGGTCTGAGAGTTTCGCGAGATCTCTGGGTTTTTTTTCATGCCTCTGTATTCAGGATTGGAAAAAATCCTATTGCTCTCATTATATGTGCCCTATCAGCGACGCTCTCTGTACTCTCTGTCCTGATTGGCTGGTCTAAATGAAGCTCCTTGGCGACAGGTGACATCTGTACAAGCTGATCAGCTGTTTGTGCTTTATGCTCTGATTCATCCCTGATGACGACAGAGGGTCTGCATGCGAAACTGTCAGTCTGTTCAAGCTCAGGCTGAGACGGACCAGTTTACTCCGCCACAACTTTCCCCTGCAATCGTTTTTTCCTAGTTCACACTGGACTTAATAGAGAGAGTGACAACAAAGTAAAACGCGAACAAATACACGGAGGAATTTGCTTCCCAGCGAGTCTCATGCTACAGCTAACATTAGCTTGTTAGCTGGTTAGCAAGAGTTACCAACTGCTGCCGTAGTAATCAAAATGGTGGATGACTTATTTCATGTCAGTTGACTAATGGTTTGTTTCAGTACTGCCTCTGTTGCTGTGAGTCTGCCCTTTTCTCTTTTTTGCTTCATGAAAAATACAACTGCATCTGTATGAAAACGTGCTACACAATTTTGAAACTTTTTTCAGAAAATCGAATGTGCTGCAATTTGTTGCAGCTTCTGTTGACTGAAAGGGGGAAACAGAAATGACTTGAAGTTGACAGACATGATTTTCAACCGTACAAAAATACTGATCCAAAGAAAAGTCCAATAAACCACTGTAAAGGGCTTGTCAACACGTTTGAAGTTCAAGCCAGGCATCATGTAATAGTTCAATCTCCACATCCAGTTCCAAAACATAACATATTTCAAATGTAAAGCACAACAGAATGATGTCACATATTAACTTTGATTTATAAATAAATCTGGCTTGGCTACATGGACACCGGTGTGTTTCGTGTATGACAAAAATGTGTCCTCAGTCTGTTTTTGTGCAGAGGAAAACCTCTTGACTCTGTGAACCTGTGGCAGATTTCACTAATCAGGCCAGTACAGTTACATTAAATGCTGCTGGATGTGGAGGGAGGTGGAGGTGAAGTGCAAGTTTGGTCACATCAGCAGTTTTTTATTTTTAGCTGCATGTGTTAAGTAGGTTACCTGCCGGTGAGGTCTGAGTAATGGAATGTCTGCCCAACAAGGTCCAGGCCACAATTAGAGGATGCCTCTCATTCCAGTCTTTGTACATATATATGTCTCCCCTCTCTTTATCGCTCTTTTTCTCAGCTTCTGTCTCTCTCTTCCCTTCTTGCTCTTTGATTCTTTGACTCCTTCTCTCCCTTGTCATCTGCTTTTCTGTCTTCTTTTTTCCTCTTTCTGCCAGTCACATTTAAAGCCACCAGGGGATAATTCTAATGGGTACACACATTACTAAAGAATACACACTCACAGACAACGGTTGATTCAGACTGATGGTGGACAGTGTTGATGTAATCCCCCTGACTGTGCTAATGCTTTTTTAATCTCTCCATATTTATTATGTCATCTGCAAAATGCTGAGGGAGTCTGCTGATATGTCACATTCTTTCGTATTTGTGCACGAGTTTAAGGGGCAAATGTATGTATGAAGGATTGTGTATAAAATTAAATGACTTAAATAGTTTCAGCATAAACATACAGATAATAATTTCTTTGCCATTAAAATTGTGTGTTTGAATACACAGTATGTTGTTGCACCTACTTTGATGCATTCATCAGTGTACATCGTGCTCACTATAATGCATGCCTTTGTGAACATAGTCATGCTTTGTGCAGGTCTTACGGACAAAAAGGCTCTGTTGGCTGTACTTTTCATTGAAAAGCTGCTGTCTGAATTTGTGTGTACTGGTTTTGTAAATCAGGACGAATCCAAGAGTCCATCCTGTAAATGATCACAACCCACATCACCATCCACTTTTTTTTTTAGCAACAGAAAGATCAACATGAAACCAAAGAGAATTACCTGCAGTCAAGAATAGCCCAGTCTTCTCTCCAGATATGATGCTTTCTCTCCTACCATGGTCTTATCTCAGCCACAGATCCTCTGTCCTTTTCTAATCCCTGTCTGGAAATGGAACTAACACAACAGCCTTCTGGATCCCCCTGACTGATTTACTGTCTGTTTCATTGATACACCTGTGGCAGCGGTGGAAAGATATTCAGGCTGAAGATCTTTTGGATGATGGTGATAGTGGCAATGATGCTGAGCTAAATGCTTCTAGCTGTGCTGAGCTCAAAGGCAACTTCCAGTTAGCTGGCGGTGCATTATGGTATGTTACTCTCTGCCCAAGCCATTGTAGGAAACATTTGTCTAAAGAGCCATTTAGCAAATTACTTAATATAACATTTGTTATATGAGCACACACAGGTTCACTCGCTGAAGGAGAAGAGTGTGGTTTCTAATGTGAGGATACAGTTTTACGGCTTAGTTGGTACTTGGAAGAATCATTGGTTCTGTCCTGATTAGCTAAACAATTATGCAAATATTCAGTGCAGGAGTGAGACCTATAGAGCCTATTGGGGGGAGGGGTACTGAGTAAAGAATAGGGTTTAGTATGTTTGTTTTTTGTTTGTACAAACAGTTTACAGCAGAAATGTTGAACTGGGGCACTGTGATGAAGAACTGATGGTGCTGCAGTTTCTCCTGAACACCTCAGCCTTCGTGCAGAGATCAAAGAGCTGCCAGCTTCAGCATACACGCATATCCACACATCCATCCAGACAGACAGCATATAACTCTTGTTCCAGCAAGCAGTTAGCCAGGAAAGGTATACAGTTAGCTGTATGAATGAAAGGAAGAGTCCACTAACAAAAGAAAATAAAATGGGTACATGGTCTTAGTGGTGCAGAATGTCTTAGTGGTGGCTGCAGAGATGGCACTAATATATATTTTTCCTTCCTTTTAGGGATCAACTTACTATTAACTTTAAAAGAAGTAACTTCAGTCTACTTTACATGTTTCCAGGTGATATTGTTTTTGCATAGAAGACTTAAATAAAATTTTATAGCAATGGTAAAAACAAAAAAATGGCACATTGTATTAGACCTTATAAACTTAACAC
>JAQFJA010000021.1:10333179-10344426 GCA_029874485.1 Naso brachycentron
ATTGTATTAGACCTTATAAACTTAACACACATTATTCACACTTATTTCTGTTTGTACAGTGTATGTGCTTTATTCCTTTCAGCTCAGCAGGGCTCCCGAACACATTTCAGTGTCACAGATAAACCCAGCATTCTTTTAATTTTGTAGCAGGAAGAGAGCGTTGCTGCATGAAATATGTAAGGAATCACTGTCAGAGAAAAGGCTCGTCTTGTAAGCCTGCACACCAAGACCACAGGGCTTAAACGTCTTTGCATGTTTGCTTTCTGCATTGAAAATGAGAGGAGATGAGGCAAATATTTTGGAGGACACACTGAGGTGTAGGGAGAGGAGGTGGGGAAAGGGAAGGAAGTGAAGTAGAAAAGAGAATAGAAGATGAAAGAGATCAGAGAAGTATATAACTGCAAATAGAGGGAAGAAGAGAATGCAGTAGAAGAGATACAGTAGAAGATGTAGCAGAAAAGAGGAAAGGTTTGGAAGCAGAAAAAGACTGAAAATTAAATGAAGAATAAAGAAGATGGGAGTAAAGAATTCATGGAGAGAAGGAAAGATGAAGGGAAAAACTGAGGAAAATAGGAAGACAGGACTCAAGAAAGAAGAAAGGAGATTAGGCAGAGTAGAGGACGTCCTCTCCTCCTTTTTTGTGGTGTTTTTTGAGTAATGAGGCTGTTAATTAGTAGAGGCATGCATGGTTTATTAAATCAAAGTGTTTACAACTTTCACTGTCAACCAGATTCTTGCTGGTCTGCGCTGATGTTGCCATGGTAATTACAGTGTCATAAATATGTGTGTGATTGATGGGCTTACTCATAAAAAGTAATACATTAATCATTCGTCTATAATTATTTTAAAAGAAATGTTTTCACTCACTGATTAATTAATTAAACCTCTTTGTGTGGCTGTCCTGTACTCTCTGTTCTCTTGTAAATAACAAAGAAGTAACACTTGCTCACTGTATTTCTTTTCTGAAGACAGTAAAATTTGGATACTGACAACCTGGCCGCTAGACAAAACAATTAGCTATAGTGGCAACTATTGATGCAGATTTTCTCCAGAATCAAACAAAACTTAAAATGCAGTTTGACAATCTTTTGTGTCCCATTTATCAAATCAGTTGTGCTGTCAGGTTAAGACAACCATGAACACGAGACAAACATTTCACACAACACTACCTTCATTCCTGAAGAGCTGCGTCTTTTCAGTGTGTGTGTGTCTCAGAGGGAACACAATGTAAAAGCTGTTAGTTCAATTTTCAACACATAATACACAGAACGACACACCACCTCCACACTACAAATCTCATTAAAGCATTACACACAGTTATGCCAAAAGCTTCTAGAAACCCTTAAAGGTATTTTTGTGTGTGTGTGTGTGTGTGTGTGTGTGTGTGTTTCTGTGTGAGTTTGCATGTGCATGCATGTAAAGCAAGTTTAAACCATATGTATTTGCACTCATACAAAACCAGCATATTGTAACATGCTGGCAATGTGGTAAACAAGGAATTATATTTAGCTGATTGTTGATTAAAATATCTGCACAGTACTATATTGATGGATAAACATAATGTATACATATGTGTGTTTGTAATTATTTGCAAACATTGCGAGACATCGAATTTAACCAAATATAGCCATTATCTATAACCAAACAAGTTGAAGTTGCTTATATTAACATCTAACGTCAGATACTCTATGTTGAACTTGGTATATAATAAGAACAGCAGCATGGGACACTCCGGTGGCCGAAGAGGTAAAACACTGCACCATCCTTGGTTTGTGTCTGGCAAGGGAAGCAAGTTGAATGTCATTCTTAATCTTACTCTCTTAATGTCTAGTATGTGCTGTATAATAAAGAAATAAAATACCCCAAAACATTTATCTAAAAAAATTTATCCATACAGTAAAATACAGCAATGTAGAAAAAAAATATATACATATGTGTGCTTGTGTGTGTGTCCAAGATTGAGTTTACAATAATGGGATACATTTGAGAAGCTGGAACCAAAAAATTTCAGTTTGTTTTTGATTCATTTTCTGTTATTTGAACAATTTAGTTTAATCATTGTAGGTCCAAAATCAACCTAAGATCAACAGAAAAATTAGAGAATGCATGTGTGAAAAAAAAAAAGTCACATAAAGATGTGAACTTACAGATGTTTGATCTGTAAATGTGTGTTTAAGGGTCATTGACACTCTATAGAAAATTTTTATTAATATTTCACCTTTTGGGGGAAAAAGACCTTTCTGTAAAGAAAAATCTTGGTGATCATATTTAAGACGTAAAGGAAACATGATAACAAAAGAGGGTGGCATGCAATAAAATCCTCAAACAGAGATCAACCAGGCATGTTGCAATTACATGGAAAGGCATCTTAACCACTAGGCTGCCAGCACACCCTAAAAAAATATCTCTGCCTGGGTGAGCATGTTATGCCATTCTCTGAGCGACGACACGAAAAATGACTTCCATTATTGTACAAGCAATCTCCTCCCTAGCCTGAGCTGTTTTAATCCATTAAGTGAGCACTGCTGTGTTCCTCTGCACAATTAGTAAGGGCAATAAGGGACCTCCTAACCCAGACCTTTCCATGTGTAAGCCTGATATTCTGCAGCGTTTTCCCAAACGTGCAAAAGATTGCCTTCCCTTTCTGTGAAATACTCCTAAGTTCATATCCTGTTCCTTTTCTCTCCACTGTTAAGAAACAAGAATAGAAAAGAAGCAGGAATGATGAAATTTCTCAGGCACACTCGCACACATTTTCTCCCTGATAGGCACAAACACACATCAAGACCAGCCAGGCTCAGGATTGGTTTATCTGCAACTTACAGTGAGTTGCTGGAGAATGCCGTGCTGCCAGTCTTCTCTCTGGTAGTGTTTGCAATGTGCATGTCATGGTGCGCGTGTGGAGAAAAGAAAGCAAGGGGTAAACTGCAGCAGAGTGATTGCATGTGTGCACTGTATGTGTGTTTGCAAGTGAGATGCACAGAGGAAAACAAGCAGGCGTGGTTGGTGTGTTTGTGTATGTGTACACTTCAGTGGCTGTGGATTAGACAGCAAATACTGAGAGACTGAGTCTTGGGGAGAGCTGTTGCAGAAGGAATGGGACAAACACTAATATAAACATAGTGACATAGCAGTGTGTTGCTGCTTTGTATCATAGCTGTGCTCTGAGTTGAGGACAGTAAACTGCCTTTTTTTCCTTTCCTGCATATAAACATCTACAAACAGAGAGAAGATTTCTAAGAAAGTGATGGGTAAAACCGTGGAAAGTTGTGTGTGCTTAGTGGATGTTATTGTCATATCATGAATCCATTTAGAAACAAATGCATAAATCCAGTTAAGCATATCTAGACTTTGAACTTGTCACATGTCTAAGTGTGTAATCTGTGTTGCAGGACTCGGCCCAGGAAGGCGTCATTACTCGGGACATTCACCGCACCTTCCCCGCACACGACTACTTCAAAGACTCTGATGGAGATGGACAGGATTCACTCTACAAGATCTGCAAGGTGAGAAATGACATCAACTCTCAGTAAAATCTAGACATTTTACATGTCATAAAATCAGCTCTGGACTCTACAGTATTAGTTCATTAGTTGTTGATTTTTTTCTAGCTCTTTGTGGTCTGGCAAGGCTCACTAGGAATTTGCTTGGCATTTTAAGTTGGCTCTAAAATATGAGTAACAGTGCCCGCCTTTACTGAGACATCAGCACAAACCCTTCCTACACATGACATACCGGACACATCCACCGCTCACTTGACGTGCATTGGTCTTGTCTTTTAATTTTCTTTGTCATAAAATGTGCTGTCTGTTCTGTAGAAGGCAGATTGCCCTCAAATTACCCACTAAGAGTGGTTTCTGGATGTAAAGCTTTAAGCAAAAAAGAGACCATTGCAAGATGCTTCTATTGTAAGGTTCACTTAAAATGGTTTAGGTTTTGGTGCTTTTAGAGGCAAAAGTCACAATTTTAATGCTTCTCAATAATTTAGTGAGTTAGATTGCACTGTAAGGCTGATTTGTGTAGGTTTCCTTGAGACTTGAGACACTGACCTGCAAACAGTAGCTTGTGAGATTTTGCCCAAGTTTATCAGTGGTACTGAAAGACTGTAAACTGCTTCTAAACAATGTCCAAATTTGGCTAGTTTTCTATTAAAATACAGCATTTTATAAAATGTTGCTCTTTATTATTTATAGGCTGTTAGAAGTGGTGGCTGCCAAATATATCTGAGAAACAAGGCTTAGGGCACAGTATAAACATAATCAAACATCCAAATATAGCACATCAACATATTTTAAATTTAAGGCTATGACTGAGGTAGGACAGTGTGTCAACTAATTTATGTTTATCCCAAATTCAATTTTTAAAGAGTGATTCTAAATAGACAAAAGATGCCAACCTAACCCCCATGTTGATACATGAATACAAGGGAAAAAAACTGTGAAAAACGCTCATGTAAAGTGTTCAATGCAATTAGGATATATTAAACACCATTAATAAAAGCCATATATACAAACTTCAACGTACAGTATTGCACAATCTTCCACGCTGACCTTTTATGGGTCAGCCACAAGCCTGTGCCTTCCTCCCATCAGAATGAATGGGGAAAGTAAGTGCTGTAAGGAGAGGGTCCCAGTGGACTCACATCCTGAGGTAATTATCTGTGAAGACACACGGTACATTTTATTCAGACAAAAGCCAAGGTCAGCACTACTGTACTGTATTAAAGCCAGTCCTCATCTTTGTCACTGTCCTCCTCTTAGCTTCACTGCAGCCATGAACTCAAGCAAGACGGTTTCTTTCACACAGTCGTCTTTGTTTTGCCCCACAGCACAGCCAACAGCTCCATCATGTAAAACCAAGTATAAAATTAGCACATATGATTTTTTTTTAAATAACTTAGCATTCAAAAAGTGTACAGAGCATGGGAACAATCTAAATGCCAAAGAGCTCTTCAGAATACAGTACATTTCTTAACAGTCTTCACAAAACCAAATGACTCGCTAATTATTACTTATCATCAGACTTCACACTCAGTAATTTACTCAAGTCAGGACTGCTCGAGATCACAGAAAACCACATTTTAATTTGAAACTTAGCCAGTCCAGTAAACTTTTAATCTCAGAGGCAAGGAAGAAACAGCAACTGGAAGAACTTGTAATTCTAATGCAACTTAAAAAGTTGATCATGGAACTAAAATCATAAACAGTTTGTTAAACATGAAGAATTTATCAGATATCTAGATAATGCAAAGAGCATAGGAAGTTTAACTCTATAAATTCTGTTATAATAGTTGAAAATAAATAAATAAATAAAATAATCTTGAAAATATTCATTTATTTAACTCAACTCTGTAGAACTAGGATCCACCTGTATGTAAAGTTGAGTAATGTTGACCCCTCTGGGTGGTTTTGCACAAGGGGCACAGGCCAGGTCTGAGCACACTTGATCCCAGAGTCAAGTTCATTTGATTATTGTGAACACAAGTGTTCAATGCGAGTCTGCTTGAATAGGTGGTCTCGGGCATGAGTGTGATGTGTGAAAGCAGCCGTGCCCAAAAAGGAAGTTGGCTGCTATCTGATAGGCTGTATGAGAGCATTCCCTGTTTTTTCACAATGAACAGCTGTTGTCGCCGAGCAACCAAGACATGACACATGCACGTGAAGAAGGAGCCAGAAAATTCCAGTCTGCTGTTTTAATACTTGCATTTAACAACATGTTCCTCTACTGCCACCGCGTCGTCCATTACATTAGCTTAAAAAATATAAGTATTTGCTTTTTCTTCTTCTTTGAATGTGTTGACGGACTGCAAACCAACTATGTGCGTACCGCCACCTACTGTATCGGACTGTGTACATATGCAAGCGTGCTAGTGTGTTACTATTTATGTTACTAGTGTGAAAGTGGGCTGTGGGGGGAGAGGGGAGAGGGAGCAGTCATGCTCAGATGCAATTGTGCCTTATGTGAAAACACCCTTGAACTGTTTGCACACTTAAGCTTTGCTCACTGCTCATTATATAGTAGCATAGTGAGTCACCGGGGTTTCTTTAGAGTCAGGAATAAATTGAGATTCCACGCACTTGTAAATCATTGTAAATCATTTTGTATCATCAATGACAAAAAAAGTTGTGGACATTCCATTGGCACTGCTTTGTTATTCCATTGTTGAAATTTTTGAGGACACAATGTAGGAGATTTATTTCATATTTAGTGAAATGACTCACAAGTGAAGTTTAGTGAAGTGACTCACTTAAACCCTGCATAGAAGACTTGCAAACCAACAGTGATTCTTCAGATACAGAACAATCTCTACGCAAAAACAGCCAAAGTGAAACGAACTAAATAATAATGAGATGAAAAGCAATATATCTATACAAGGTAATAGGAGTAATTACATGCAAAGAGCTTGGATTCAGTAATTATGCAGAAAACAGAATTCTGCTAGCACATAACAAATTGAGATCAAAGGAGTGGACACATTAAACACACAAATGGATTTCACAGATGTGTTTTGTTTATTCATTAAAATCAAAGGTAGTTTAAGAATGATGAAGTAGAACTTTTACTCCTTTTGTATTTTCCTTGCGCTGCAGAAGTGGAACGTAGACGGTCAGTGCATTGGGAGAACCTGTCAGGAAGGGTTAGCATCCAGTCTGGACCCAACTAGGTCAGTGGCGAGCCAGCCTTCATTTGTATGCAAATCCATGTAGATTTGCTGCTGATAAGGTTGGTTGGCTCTTGAGGCAGGAGTGGGTTATAGGCACAGAGGATCCAGGACAAAGTTTATATTCATCTTCATATCCAACTCAGCAATAAGCCTGGAGTCTTTTCTTTTCTAACCTTTATTCTGAGGGGAAGGTCACCTGAGCTCCATGCTCTTTTGAAGTTGTAGTCTGCTTCATTCTCTTAATGTTCCGCTCAGTCACACTTACAGCTTACCTGTAAAGCCTCATACGTCTACTGGTGGTTACTCTGACAGCCTGCTCGAGCAGTCGGGGGTTAACTGCCTTGCTCAAGGGCACACTGACAGTGGTTTTTAGGGAGAGGTGAGCATTATTCTACCAGCTGGTGTGGAGATTTAAAACCTGTGACTCTGAAATAAAATGAACAAAGAGAATACCGTCTGTGTTTCATGGAAACAGAACTTAAACAAAGCAGAGAAAAAAAGCAAACATCATAACGCCTCATCAACCAGGCTAATACTGCGTATCCCAGTGATGGCTGAGTGTTTCCTTGCACGAATTCATCAGGACACTAGCTCTTGTCCTGGTGAGCGCTATCCTGGTCAGATTTGTGCATACTTGTTAACTCAACAGGGTTTGTGAGAATAAAAATTTGCTGTCCTTAAAATTCTGAAGCTGACATTGACCTTTGATCAATGGAGGCAAGAAGCTGTTTCTACTGAAAACCGAGCAAGTACTTTCTCACAAAAACATATTACCATGGCAACAAAACACAGGCTGCCAAGTCTTAAAATGCAAAACGTTAGTATTATTACTTGTCCTAATATCTCATTCAATACTTCATAAAAGGTATAAAATGCCCAGTTTTCTTTTAAAAAGAAAGAAGCAATATAAACTTCTAAACATATGTATGATGTGAACCGCATCTAAAGAGCAATTCATGAGATTACAAAACAATATTCATATAACAAAGCTCATGCAATTTTTGCACTATAGTCTAAGCAACCTTCAACGTTTTTGTTTTTACAAAACCTGAACTTAATCATTATGCCGTGGTTTTCCAATAATATTACAATGATGATGTGGTATCAGATTTCTTAACACTGGCACAACATCCCTTTCACCAAGCTTCCATGTCTTTTAAATCAGTTCCATGTAATTCTGTATTTTTGCTTGGGACACGTTAACTGCACAGAAGTTCATTAATAATTCCACTGATGGATCAAACTGTGACATTTATATTTTGGTCAGGATGCCCTGGTTGAATGAACTAAAACAGTTTTTATTGCTGCTTTTTTGTAGTAGTAATATCAGACAAATTGTTAAAGGATTTTATTTACATTTCAGTGTATTTGCGAGCCATGGTGCCTCACGTTTATGTTAATTTGTACTGTCAAAAAAGTTTTCTCCAAAGTTGTACATGTATAGAAGAATAAAGAACCTGTGCTTATTGGTTATGAGAAACTAGGCAGGAAGATTGTAATAATCCACCCCTCTGAGCCTATTATCTGCTCAGGCTAACAAATTTAGATTTCACCCACCAGGACCTCCCCCATCCATCTGTCAGCATGCACTTCTCCCAGCTGAGTTGGGGACATGTGAATGCTACACTCCATCAAGCATGTCAGCTTGTATATTACAGACAGCTTCACAAGACTTCTCCATTACCTCCACATCAAACCCCAAATTAGCTGAACAGATCAACAGTGGAGCTCTGGATGTCCATACTCATTTTTCAAGCATGGAAAGGAGAAGAGAATGTTTAACCCCATGTACGGCAGAGGTTTGATCGCTGCTGAAGTTAATGTGTCTATCGAAGTGTGAGCAACCTTCCCAAATTTCTGAGAGGGAGGTATCGAACCACCACCAGCTTAAAGACTTCAAGTGGCTCTGGTTGAGGGCTGAATTAACCACACAGTATTTGCGAATGTTAAAGTAGTGTGTTTCATCTCACACCAGCAAACTCCACCTGCTGTGCATTTGCCCACTTTTTTTGTGCAGGGGAATGTAGTCACAGGGTATCTGTTTTACATTGCCTGAGCTGGCGGTCAGTTCAGGTGCAGCTGACCTTGCAAACATTTTGAGCTGTAGGACTGCTGGTTTTTCCGACTAAGGGCACACTCACACTTGGCCCAGTTGACCTGTACCGTGCCGAAGCACAACTGTCCCCCCTCCCCTCTCCCCCACTCGTCTGCACTCACATTGCTCCAGTGTGACCGGGCCTGAGCACGCTTGAGCTACCTGATCTGTGGAGTGCGACCCACATTTTCAAAAATTAACTGTCTTTTTTTTTCATCTTGTAATAAAATGTGTAAATTGTTCTGTGGTATCCCAAATATAAAAGCCAGTCGTGGATTTTTCCACTGCTCTTTATCCGGACTTTGCATGCTGGTGTCTGCCTGAATTTAAGGTGAATCCTCCACAAACAGTCACAGCAATGTCGGCACTCCATGCCTGTGTTCGAGCATGTGCATCCGTACTTGGGATGCCACAATACAGTCAGCCCACGGTTCAATACGAACCTCGGTTCTTGGGTCACGGTTTTGGTACGCATTTTGTATGTAAGGAGAAAAAAAAGCTATGTAATTTTTGTAAAATTATTTCTTTATTTGCCTACTAGCTAAAAAAAAAATCCGTTCAGACACACTCTTGCGTATTGTAAAATGTAAAATAAATAAGTGTGTCATCATAAGGCTGTAGTCTGTCTATATTTATTTCATTTTTTGGTGCTCTTTACCTTTTATCGGACATATGCTTCTCTGTAGTTTAATTTAAAAAATTTTTTTTTTTTTTAAATTTTCATAGATGAGGCACAGTGCTTGATTAATTCTGAGTGCATTTCAGACTGGTTCTCAATAAAGCCAAAAATATCTCATTGGAAACACATCCAAAATGTCAATAAATTAAATCATATTGCTGACATTAAACAAATCTATGTGAAATTTAGAAAGAATGGTTCAGTATCGGAACTCTTCTTGCTGTGCTGCTGTCTGTAACGTAGCTGCTAGAGGAGGGGCTGGTTTTTAACAGCTGCAGCAGCGCTACACAAGAGTTTGGAAGATTTTAAATTTGTGGAAAGCTAGGCTAAACGGTTAGACAGCATACAGACAGCTTTCTTTTTAACTTGGTTGTAACAATGAGCAGTTAGCTGCTGGGCTCGCGTGCTGTGCTTGTAACTGTCAAGAAACTAAAAAGCAGAGATCATCTCCTCTCAAAAATAAACAGACTGGTCGGAAAAACACAATTACGCTATTTCACGTTAAAAATCAGCGTTTCTCCAACAGACACAGCATATCAAAAGTGAAAAAGAAGCAGACCGGCGCTTAAAGAAAAGCCTGCTTCCTCAAACTCTGCTCCTAAACTCTGCTTGCTGTAATAGAAATGCATTAAAACTAGTTACACAAAACTTATGCAAAACTGAAATACCGCAATTTCAAAGTGCGTATTGAACCGTGGATGGCGTACCGTACGGCTCAATATTATATTGAGAACTGTGGCATCCCTAATCTGTACCGCGCCTAAGCTCACCTCTTTCAACCATGACAGCGGCCACAAAGTGTGCTGTGCTTGGGCATGGAATGGAGCACTCATACTAGTCAAACAAACTGGACTTTGGGGGTCAAATGTGTTTAGACATGGTACAGATTGCCTAATGTGAATGCATCCTAACTTATATCTAGAGGTCAGGTGAGGACTTATATTAGATTGGACCTGATGCAGCCTCATTTACCTCAGATGCTTTCCAGAAGTTTTAATTACATTGATTTGTTGTTTGGTGTTAACATATGTTTCGTCCAGCAGCCTGTATGATTTGACTGGCCAATTCATATAAGAGTTGAAGCTGTGTGACAGTCTTCACCTTTCCCCTCAACAATTAAAAGTGTGGGTTGAATGGTTTTTGACAACTTTGCCTCTCCCTGGATCCTAGTTTACACTGTGAAAAGGCCTGTCTGTTCACTCATTAGCATGATTGGTGGGGTGTGTCAACTACCGACTGTTCGGAGACAGCATTTCTCCCCAACGGTCATCTGAAGGTTACTCTGTTTGGTTGGTCTTTATTCTTTAATTACCGAACCAGCCAGGCAGACAGGTATCTTTTTTCTTTTCCATCTTCAGTGGTGAGAAGATTTGTGTTTTGCCACGACTTCAGCTTCTTTGCCATACTGTATAACATCAGTCAGGCTATCACAAGGGCAGTGGATTGTTTTTAATTGCTTTTCAACAAGAAATCATGTCATGATGCCAGAGTCATTGGTCAACTCAGTGCGGTTGGCAGACTGAATGGTCTGGACCCAGGCAATGCCTTGCTCGGTAAATGAAAGATAAAAGAGATATTATGCACCTGCCAAAGGTGGTGATAACATGTATGCAAGAATCCCAGAGTTTAAATGCCAGAGATATTATGTTTATTGGTATCACAAAAAGCTAGTTTAAAAGATAAGTAGGGAAACTCCTACAAATGTTGGTTGTCTTATATACATGTACTAAAAAAAGCGTTAAAAACGGGGTCCCCATGTCATCAGAAAACTAGGGAAACGTCTCTCATGTTCCTTTAAAATGCCTCATT
>JAQFJA010000021.1:10382882-10400318 GCA_029874485.1 Naso brachycentron
AGTGGTAATAATTTAAAGTCGCGAAAATGGTTTTAAAAAATATACCAACTACAGATTTAACTCAGTTGTATATTTTTAGTTGGTTAGTTTGTTTTTTAATCTTTCCCGGTTAGTCTTGTTTTAAGTGTCACGAACTATGTTTGAGTACAAGCAAATTCTGGCATTTTATTCTTTTACAGACTGAAAGAGCCAGATTATCCCCCACAGTCATCATGGAGAAACTGAGTGTATCTGTCTGTGTCATGACCACTTTGCACTCAGCACCCACACATATAGTATTAAAAATCTTCTCTTGTTCATGCCTGTCTTCAGAATTCACTGTAGATGCTAGAGTCAGCACATTAAATTAGGTATTTTATATTAACAGTGTGCGTACAGCTCTACTGTATCTGTTAAATAGCACAATCCATCTCTAAAAAAAAAACACCCAGCAAAACATTGGGAAGCAAGACTTAGTCGCATTATTCCCTCATTATTGCCAAACAGTTTGAAGGCCATTTGCACAGCTGTGCCAACGCTTCTTCGAGCACATCACGTTACAACAATACACTTTTTAATTATCTGTTTATGCAGTGAGCAGCATGTGGAAACCTAAATCTTCCTTGTGTCAATGGTGAACTTTGGCTGCGTTTCTCCATTGAACAGTAACAGCCAACTAGTAGTCCAACCCTGATTTCAACCATTGGAAGTCAAATAATGATACATTTCTAATCCTTGTTGACATGCACTCTCAACTGAAAACAGTTCAAAGACTATTATTAGGTGTTTAACCTCTTCAACTTTACTGATTGTTGCAAATGTATGCTTGCTCTGAATCTGATGCCAGCGGCACATTTTAACAAGTTAGGAAGAGGGCAACAAAAGTTTAGAAAAGTTGTGAAATGTTAAAAACACACACACACACGCACACACACACCTGTTTGGAACATTCCTCAGGTAAATACGTTCATCTTTAACAGGTAACAGTATCATGATTGGGTATGAAGGGACACTCTGGAAAGGCTTAGTCCTTCACTAGGATGGGGTGAGATTCAGCACTACACTAAACGGGCCGCAGGAACGCTTCGTTGAACTGTTGTTGGTAAACACAGTTTGCATTTCTGTTTTTATTTACATTTTAAAGTGTCCCAATTTTTTTGAAATCAGGGTTGTATCTTTAAAGTGATAGCTTTAAATTGACATTTTTCTGTGGTAGTATACAAACAATATTCACATCGACAGTTGAGATTAGTTATACTAACATGGGATTACAAGGTACTTTGGCATAATTAGATGAACAGCAGCGGGCCCCAAATGTAAATTAGCTACATAACATTACTGGTTGCTAACACTACAATGAATTTGAGAAACGCATTCAGTGCTAAAAGCACACAAGGATGATTTTGTTGTCCATGTAAGAAGTTGATAAATATAATTACCCAAAAGTCTGTTTGCTTTCAAAAGCACAGAGCTGCAGTGTAGGTGCCAAACGTCCCGCTCTGTTCTCCACTTAGGTCGTCACTGAAATCAGCCTTTGGACTCAAACCCGTGTATACTTGTTTGTGTGTCTGTGTTTTTGAATGTGTGTATGCTGCACTGTAACTCAAGTGGTTAAAGTTGAAACGGTTTCTTCTTCACGTGGCTGCCTTTTCTGTTGATGACTGAGGCCGTTGGCTGATAAGAGGAAAGCCATGTGACTGTTTGAAATGGCGGAGAGCGTCAGCTGTGCCATTATAGCCTCCCCTCTGCTCCGTCCCCAGTGCTCCTCCTCCGTGCTCCCAATGACCTGAAGTAACGTTCCCAACAACCATGTCATCTAAACTCAGATGGGTAGCCTGTTCTACATGTTTCCATCAGGAGCCTCCCAGTAACACCACTGTCCTCCTGCTGGTGGCCACTGAGCAGCTTCACTGGAGGAAATCCACAAATGTCATCAAGAGGGTGAAAAGATGAACTGAGTGACTGAATCTTGTTCAATTCCAGGTGTGTTTTGCATTTCCAGGACATTCCCTCTTCACTACCGTGCATCATTCTTGTTGGTCACCTGTGACAGTTGTAAAGTTGTACAACCTGTTTTATGTAAATGGCGGCCAAGACAGAGAAGCTCCTCATCCTTTGTGCACTAAAGCAACGTTGATATTTGAAACACTATTTCAAGGTGTGTTTTTGTTTGTTCAAAAGTTGTCCTGATCACAGAGCGTAATTATTTTTTAACTGATGACTATTGTCAGCTGCCAACTTATAATCCACTTTAATTAACAGTACATTTCAGTGATGCAGATGCAGGCGGTGGGTCGGGTTAGAGCAGTGATGTGTGTTGTGTAGTTTACAGTTTTCTGTAATACCACAGTCCTGTTACACTGGGAGGGACGGCACCTCAGCTGGTCCAACTCCAACACTGTTTGCTGTACAGTAACTGTCCGACCTGCATTAATAAATTTCTGTTTTCTGTTCATTTGTGCACTTGGAGCTTTATTGAACAGTGGAAAACTGACTGGAGGATTCTATTTTAAGAATAATCATAACGGCTGTGCAGAAGAAAGTCAGAATGGGGTGATGTAAAAATAATACATCAGACACAGGAGCCATTTTTCTGCGCTGAGTACTTTTAATTCTTCAAGAACATTTTCCTAATGATACTTGTGTTTTTTAAATGGACACTATTTTTAATGTAGGATTTCTAACTAAACATTTTTACAGTGTATTAGTATTTTTAAACATATTGATTATATTTATTAATAATATATATATTATATGTCTTAGCTGTTTTTAGCCTACTAGACTTTGCAAAGTGCTGATTGATAGAGCTTGTAGCCTATGTTCCTATTCAAGCAGTTTCAAACATAACTCGAACAGACTATTTTTTCTAATCTTAATCAATAAAACGATTTTTAAATAAGTACTTTATGTAGTATTATTTCTTTAGTAACTAACCATAAAATAAGACCTGCATCACCCTGTCTCTTACTTACATTATAATGGAGTACGTTCACCTGTAGGTCTATCCGCGTACAGAGCTGCTTGTGAAGCTCACAAAATCCTACAATTAAACAGTGAACAACTGCCATGAGGATGATGCTATTGCGCACATTCAACTAAGTTTAGAAGTTCTTTAGTTGATTTCTGTAATGTGTGTAAACGTTAGCCTGAATACACTTTCAGTGTATAATGTCAGACTAACTTTAGCCAACATATCAAGTAGGAAAGGTCTGGACCTCTCAGACAATTCATTTATACCTACTGTAGGAGAAAAATAAAAAACGCTTGTACGAGCCACTCTAGAACAATTCTATTTTGGTTCTTACCTGAGGCCCTTGATGTAAAGCACCGATTACTTTTACCAAAAAAAAAACAAAAAACAAAAGAGATAATTTTAGCCTGAATTACAGTTTTATTTAGCAGAAGAAAATGTTAGGAAAATGCACATTTTAAAGAAACTTTAAATTCTTTGTATAGCATTTTAATTTAAGCACAGCTTCGATATGACCACTAGAGGTCAATGTTGTCATTTTCAAATCAGTCATTCCCACTGTTCTCTCACTTGTTGCCACTGAGCAACTCTACTGTATCAGTGTGTGGAAAATTAAAAAAATTGGGCTGACTGACTGAATATCATTGAATCCCAGCCAAATGTGTTTTTGCTGAAAGTTACCCTTATCACAGAGCATAATTAATTTTTTGACCAATAATTACTGTTAACTGCCACTTTATAATTATCTGTAATTAGAAGTAAATTTCATTTAGTTGGATTTAAGCTGTGATGTTCTGTTTAACAGGAGGGACTGAACGTCAGCTGGACTGACTCCAACACTGTTTGCTGTACAGTAACTATCTGACTGGCATTAATACATTTTTATTCATCAATTATACACTTATTTCTGTTGAAATACAAAATAATAAATGTAATTAATCAATTAAGTTATAATTAGAGGAAGACTTTCCAAATTCTCCAACAGTAACATTTCATTGTCAATGCGTTTGATTACAACTAGAAGTTCAAGCTGAATGTACATACCATGCAACCATTAACAGTGTAATACAATACATTTAACTCTGCTGATCATGACTGTAGCCCTTTCACATGACATAAAGACCAAAAGAAGAATGATTCAAAAAGTTTAAAACGCAAGATGCAATAGAGAATAACATAAGATGTGTTTGCTTGTCAAACTTGTTACCTGTGAAAATCAAGAGTGTTGAAGTCACCTCAAGTTGAGAGACCATAATTTAAAGCAACTGTGTTCACTAATTTTTTGAGTTTTAAGTCAAACTCAAATCCCTAAGCTTTTAAATTAACTACAAACCAATTAACTGACCTATCTTTTGTTTGGGTACTTTGCTTTTCTTTATTAGAAAAAGCTGAATCAGCTCACTGAGGGACATTTAAGATGCTCATTGTTCTTATATCTGCACCAGCACTTCCTAATCTTTGGTTTCCATGTTGCTGAATTCGTCACTGAGCTCATCGAAGTAATTATCAGCAAAGCGGAGCATCTGGGTGATGGCGCTGAGCAAAAGGATGTCACAGTTTGGGTCCAACTCCAACTCTTCGCTGTAGTTTTTCACTGGAACGACACAAGACAGCGGCATGCCGAGCCGAGCGCTGACCTCCTGCATCTGGATCACAAAAAACTCAGATGAAGTTAGTTTATACTTTCTCTACAGAGTATACTGTACTCGTGCTTTTGTGAAACCACAATTAAATTTGTTTTAATTGATCTTTTTAACATTGAAAAGGCAAATTTTCACATTATTTGTTTTGGTTATATGGCTATCCATTATAAAGCCAATCAGTTTTACACAAAAGTCCCTACTAATGAATATGTAATATATTTGTTTAATATATCCCGTCATGTCACTCAACCACTGAAGTATATGTGACTTATCAAGGTCTGTTCTACCATGTGACCTCTGCTCTTAAGTTTCTCATGTTTCACTATGGTATGAGAATAATTAACCCTCTCAGTTTCGTCAAAATGTCTTCCATTGTACACTACTTGATTCCATCTGAATATAACACAGATTATAGTATGGTCTGGGTGGATATTCAATTCTGACTGGCTTCAGGGTGTTCATTAAAACTAGAGCTGTCCCAGCATCAGGTCCGATACTCTGCTCATGTACTTGGACTTAGAGCTGATCTGCCCTACAAGCACACTATGCAAACTGGCTGAGCCCCTCGGATTTTAGCAAGGGCCCCTCCTCCCCCTCCTGTCAAAGCATGTGTCAGTATTTACAGCTGAGAGATGAGAGTATGACGCATCTGCATCACTATCCATCACGAAAAGAGAAAAAAACAACATGAGATAAACTGCAGGAAAAGCAGTCAGGTAAACTTGTGTTGTTCCTCTCCATGTGTGATATAAGTAATTACCCTCAATATTAGGCTCACGTAAGCTATCCTCTGTCTTGCTAATGTTAAGTGTGATAACAGGGCATCACTTCTCTGCCTGCATCTTGCTCACTGTCTGCTGAAAGATCTGAGAGTGAAATCTAACATTTATTGGGTCTGATAAAGGATAATGGGTGACAGTATGTGTGTAAACTGCAGCTCGAAAACGATCAGAGTAACATGTGCTCACATGCGTGTGCACAAAATAAAACTCGCCCTCCAGCAGTAACGTCTGTGGATTCAGTCCAGACAATGTATCGGCTCATTACGCCTCTTTCTCCTTGGTGCACATAACGTTCAAACAAGACAATGGTTAGCCAATTTAGTCTGTCAGTCGAGGTTTATTCAGGTGGGAAAATCATTCACATCATTTAGCTACACAAGTTAAAGTGGCCCACTAATACCACACTGGAAAAATAGCTTTGTCACTACAAGTCCTGCATTTAAAACATTTCTCCAGTAAAAGTACGAAATTTCTGCAAACTGCACTGGAAGTATCCAAGGTAAGATGTAGTCACTGTGTAGTAAAGTGGCACTTGTCAGTATTTCACCACCACAAATGATATTATTGGATTAATATTATTACTAATATGTGTGCTGCATTTTACTGCTGCAGATGTTTAAGGTTGAGCTCTTTGTAACTACTTTATACACTGCTGGTTGGTTTTGTCTACAGTAATGCATTATATTATGGAAATGAGATCATCATATGTTTGTTATAAGAAGAACCAATGTCACCTCTCGGGCTCCGTAGTAATGCTTACCATTTGCTTGATGTAGCCACTCTTATAGACATTTCTCACATCATCTGTAACCAAAGGGCAGGCTTCATCTACTTTAGTGAGCAGGACCAGCTGAGGAATCCCTGGAAAGAAAGGGCAGAAAGAACATTTCAAATTATTTTCTTTGTTGTCATCTTTTGTAACTTTTTGCCTTGAATTTTCAGTACTTCAAGTGGGACTATGCATGTTTTCCTGAGTTAAGATTCACACAGCCACTCACAGATATTTTCTACGTGTGTGCATGTATGTCATCATTAAAATGAGGTGGATGATAATTTTACTGACCCATTAAGTTGACCTTTCGACGGATAGCATTCAGCTTCTCCTCCAGCTTTGCAGGCATGATGGAGACCTTGCAGGCATCAACAACGTAGACCACGCAGTGGATCTTGTCCTTTAGCCCTGGAGATTTGCGATAGCCATGAGCCCCCGCATGCAGAGGAGCAGAGGGGTTGAACTGAGTCACAGTTGAGGGGAAACACAGAGACAGTTTAGTAACCTACAGGCAAATCAATGGCCCATACACTCAACATGATGTCCAACATAATAAAAAAGAAAGAAAGAAAGAAAAATCTGTACCTGATAACGGTCTGGCAGATGACCTTTCAGGATGCTGTTGATATCATCTATATCAAGCCCCGCCCCTGTGCTTTCCTCCAATCCCATTGTATCACACAGGACGATTGGCAGAGGTTTTCCTTCTCGTCCAGCTTTCACTGAGTAGGAGCGAAACTGTTGCAAACAAAATGATAGAGTAACAAATGATCAAATAGGAGCAGGGCAGAATTTTGAATTTTGAATTCAGTCATTCAGAGGCAGAAACTAACCTGTGTGGTGAGACTGGTGGTAGAGCAGCCAGCGATTGCCTGGCTGGTGACGTGGCCTCTGAATACAGAGTTGACTGAATTGAAGAAGCTGGACTTTCCAGCTCCAACTGCTCCAACAAGCAGGACACGAGCCTGGGACACAGAGCTGACCGTGGGTTTGTAGCTTCTAATACTTTCCATCAGCTCCATTCTCTTCCTGAAGATACAAGAAAACATAAGTAACTTGGTTGTTTGTTGCTTTTTGCCTGGTTGTTACAGAGATTTCTTTGTCCAAAGCCAGTTGAGCTCTGTGATGGTTGCACTGAAGGCTACAGGTAAACTAAGGACAATTTGACAATTTCAAGATGTGATTAGTTAAAAACAGTAGGTGAGTAGGTGCCAGGAGAGCAGCCCGGCATTTCAACCCCTTTTTACATGTTTCCATTTTTCCCCACTGCTACGGGAAAAAACAATAATAACCTCCAAGCTAGCAGCCTACACGCTGGAAATGGCAGGTTTTAATGAATATACCAGAATGTGTATGTGTAGAGCCAGACCTTTCCCCAGGGCTGAGTGCTGTGGAGAAAGGTCTGGCTACGCGAGACTGCATGTTTAACAATGCCTCTCTTTCGATAATTTTCCTAAATCAAAATAAAAAAGAGAATTCTTTTCTCCTGTGCTGGTCTGCTGGCTATTCATGATATATTTTTGTCAGTTTGGGACCCAGGGAGGCACCAAATTTCTTTTTCTGATTTGCACTGAAAAGGTTTGGGAACCCCTGATATAATAAATAAAAATAAATAAATAAATTCTACTACGACTACTACTATATATATCATTGCATTTTACTCTATGATAACACGTAATCAGCATTGTGTGGGGTGGCAGCTTAATCCAACTCACTTAGATTCCCAGATTATAGTCCTCCATGGCCTCTCAAGTTCTGTGGTTTCTGTTGCAGAGCAAAAATAACTTTTATGAGGTCTTAAAAAAATTCTTATCCAATTTGATAAACATATTACCCACTGTCAGAGCTGGCTCACGGCTCTGACAAATCAACAATGCAAGAGGGAAGGCTACAAACGAATAACATTTATTTAACAGAAGGAAACCGAGGGAAAAGACGTTAACAACAAGGGACAACAAAATAAAAGACAAAAAGGAACAGCGGCGGCTGCAGGGCCAGCTCCCGAGTGAGACGCCGAGCCGGAGACCAAAGACAAGAGAGCGAACCGGCGGCTCCAACATGGTGTTAACGCCGCCGCCCCGCCCTCACGAGGACACACACCTGAAGCGCATCATCCTCATCAGGTCCTGAAAGAGGGAGAGAGAGGCACGGCACACACAAACAACACCCCCCCCCTGGGGTTGTCACACCCACGTACATAACTTTTTTTCCTTATGCGTTTACATGACACATAAACAAAATATAACAGCACATTACACAATATTAATAAAATTATTGTTTTCTTGCCTGTAATTTGGAAGAAATATTGTATTGAGATTACTTATGGACTGACAACTAGTAAACCAACTGAAAGTGTTTGGAGGCCAAAGGGATTAAACAAAAATTATACATGCATGGATTTGTTACAACAAGGCTTCAAAATACGGTAATTTATAGTTAACTTACCCTCGACTTGATAGACTTCACAATCAGTCAGGTTGAGATCATTGCCATGCATTTCTGCCGCTGTGAAGGTGTAATGATTCCCCGGATTGCTATAAACTACTGCTTTGCTTCCATAGACAAGTGCCAATGCTTCTCCAAAATATGGACCAGAGTTAGCTATCATTCTAACTGCATTAGCGGGACCAGTGACTGGAAATTTGAGAAGCTTTTCTCCACTGAAGGTGAAAAGAAATGCCTGGTCATCGTAGACATACTGTCCAGACTGACTGAAAGGCTGTTTGGTGAAACCTCCAAACACATAACCGGAGTTGTTGTAGCCCACAGACACTGTGGGGCAGATGTTGTCACATCGTTGGTGGAAGGCTGCACCGGTGAAACCATGGACGCTGGCCTTGTACAGCAGCTTCAGTTTGACACTTCCCAGCTGGGAGCAGATCGTTTTCTGCTGGTTCCTGGTCAGCTTGGGGTTCATGGTGGAGAGTTGGTCTGGTGAAAGAGGATGCTGAATTAACCACCAATGTTTACTCACTTTGTCTAAACATAAAAAGAATTAGGTTGATGTATCATCAAGGTAGTACCATATTCAGAGTCTTTTTTTTGTAAGATTGTTTAATTACAGTCCTTCTATTTAAAAACAAAACAAACAAACAAAAAAACCCACTGATTACTGAGCACAAGAAATAGCTACATGGGCTATCAATAAAATAAAACCATTGGTAAAATCACCATCGAACAACATTCCACAAAAAGGAATAAAGGACCCATGAAACTATGAAATCAGACTTAAAAATTATGGTTTAAATATTTCAGGACTGGAACTGGACAGATCAGATAATGGCTCTGTGGTGGATCCTGATGGTGAAGAAGAAGGCCTACTGTTGAAACTTTGAATTGCTGTCAAAATGGCCCTTCTAATGTTATCGGCTAACTCAGTTTTGCTCCTCATTTTTGGTCAGACAGAAGACCATTTCGCCAACGACCTGACACGAAGTGATTGGGGCTCTTTATATCACTACATTCAGCTCTTATTTTGGTACTTCCACGAAGCGGCATAGTGAATTTGCATGTTAGCTAAATATTTAGAATCGTGACAGTTACATTTAACATTTAGATTGAATAGCCTTTTAACATGTAGATATATCATTTAACATGTAAATTATGCCATATAAAATTTAGATTAAATATTTAGGCTAACATTTAGATATATCATATAACATTTAGACTAAATATTTAACATTTAGATACAACATTTAACATTTATATTTGTTGACCTTGACTATATCTTTAATATATTTTTCACGAAAGAGTAAATCGGACAAAGTTTGCGAATATTGCTCTAAATGTAGTAAAAAAGTGAGCTTGAAAAATTCACACCTCTTTTGCATGTTTTAGAGCTAAATGTGGAGAAATATTTCTGTTATTTTCAGAGTGCACAACTTAACAATCGGCGCCCCATAAACTCGTAGTCAGTGACTGAAGGCTGAGGCGTTTACCAGGGTTACCTCGAAGCAGGTGAGTCATAAGCAGGGTCGGCAACAGGTAGGCGTAACCAGTCAGTTGAATTGAGTTGAGTTCTGTTACGGCATTAGGTATGGCATTAAACGAAATGACGAACTGGCAAAGACTGGAAGACTGAGGCTAATGCTGCATTCCAGAAAAGTAGGAAGTCCGAAACTTCTCACCTCCGACTAGGAAAAGTGCAACTGAAGGCTACTTGAAGTCGGAGTTCGTTCTTGTGAGCTCCGGGTAGATCGATTTGGCCCGACTTCACCTGTGCGAACTCCGACTTTAAGTCGCCTTCTATTGAACTTTTCGTAGTCGGAGGTGTGAAATTTCGGACTTTCCACTTTTCTGGAATGCAGCATTAGTGCAGGGCCAGGTGACCACAATAACCTGATAACGGAGCAGAGCGGCAGGACAGTCGAGTGATTGAGCAGATCTGCGTTCAAGGCTGGAAAACAGTGATCAGGATGGACCAAGATGGAAACTGTATTATTTTGATTTAGTCACTTGTCAAGAAAACACAAAAAGAGGGAAAGCAGCCTGCCTATGCACAGTCACCGATAGAAACTCCATGTTTCCTTTATGACTAATACACAGAGACGAGCATACAAATGAAAAGAAAAAAAAGTATCCCAGTGCCACACGCAGACACAAACCACTGATGCAGAATGATAGCTTTCGATTTCCTCTCACTGCACATGCAGAAAAAACGCGCCAATAGTACCGTTGTGCATTGAAACATGCTTTTCCAAGGCTTGCGCCGCCATCGCGCTAGTTATTGCGCTGAGCAAAAATGAGGCAGAAACAGGCTCAAGTTATGTAAATGTAAGTTTAGCAGCAGTCTGCTCAGCTTACAGTGTCTGAAAGGGCCAGGGCTCCACATGTTTACACCGGCTGCCATATTCTTTTAAAAACATTTTAAAATACGCCACATTCAATCAGTGAACTTAACATGTTTTTGAAAACCTTGTAGGCAAACTATTCCCCAGTTCAGGTTAAAATAAAAACCCACCAACTTTGGTAGCTATTGTTCTGTTTTAATCAGCCAAGAATTAGCCTACAGGCTATTGTAATGATGAGCCGACTTTGCTGCACAAAGCTAAACTTAAACTAGGCCACATGTAGTGCCACCTTCTTACACAACCAGTAACATCAAAGATCCCTCTGGCTTACTACAAAGTTGAGAATGTAAAACCTCTGATATTTCCACCCTTAGCCTACCTCGTTTTGTTGTTGTTGTTGTTGTTGTTGTTTTTGTAGGCTAGATAATTTAGGAAGTTGGCCTCCTGCCTAGGTAGATCCTGTAGCGAGGTGTTCACAGATTGTCTGCCAGGCAGTTAATGTGCCATGATCTGGCACGACTGGCAGAAATGAAACTGGAAGTCTTAAGACCTACCTTCGAAATAAAATTGAGATGACTGTGTTTGATGATGAGTGCTCAGTGTAACTCTTTCTTCTAATTAAAAAACTACCAGTTGTCTGTTCACCATTCCAAATTAATGCGCTGGTTCAGCCTGTATGTGAATCCAGTTTCCTGTATCCAGTAGGACTAATCTTAAGATAATAAATAATATTCATGGAAAGAAAAACGAGTTATTTGAAACAATGGAGTTCTTCAGTACCTCATTACCTGAACATCAATGAGTGATGTAACACACAAGCAGTAACAAGTGCGCTGCCCCTCTAAACTCAGTCACACTTTATAGAACATCTCACGTAAGTTTTGCTACTCAAGTTGTGCTCACAGGACACATGAGATTATGTGTGTAATTAGGGTACACGTGTTAGCACATTATACTTTGTGTTCATTTAGTTTACAGAAACCTGAACCTTGTAGATGTGTGAAAAAGAAAATTGTTTTCTTGATCGGTTGCGCCTTTTGAAATACATAGAGCACAATGCTCTTCATGGTCTGATGGAGAATATACATTTTCATCATGACTAGTGGTAAACATTGAATCCAATTTTTTCCCGTTTCTTCCAAAGCTTTCTTTAATTTTGACTTTATTGTTCTCTCTATCAGCCCTGCTGATGCTGGGTGATAAGCACAATTGTGTTTCATTTCTATTCCCATTGCTTTAGTCAGATGTTGTATAATACTGTTTACAAAATGTGTTCCATTGTCACCGTACATTCTTTCAGGTATCCCAAACCTTGGAAATATTTCTCTTACTAGAGTTTTTGCCACTGTGATGGCATCTGGAGATGCACATGGTGTCACTTCTGTCCATTTTGAAAACATGTCTTCTATTACCAAACAACACTTTTTTCCTTCACATTTATTTAGTTTAATGAAGTCAATGCATATGCACTGAAGTGGGTATTGTGGTGCTGGAAACTGTCCTCTACGGGGTCTCTCATTTCCTTGTGGATTATGTCTTGCACAAATTACACATTTTAAACAAATTTTTTTAGAGTAATTTGTAAAGCCATATGTGGTGAATACTTGGTTTATCATAGATACCATCCCTCCCGTTGAGACATGATCTACACCATGGCTCAACATAGCAGCATATCTATATAAACTTTTTGGCAAGATTGGTTTATTGTCTGGTCATACATAAATGTCACCTGTGCTTTTTGTTGCTCCATGTTTTAACCATAATTTTTTTTCTGCGGTTGGAGCATTTTGTTGCATGTTTTTAAGAATAACATGATCTAACTGAGTGATTTCCTGTTCTAAGTGCACATCTGTGAAGGGGAGTTGAGCTGCTCGCTTTGCCTCCTCACCCGCTCTACGATTGCCAACGGAAACTGGATCAGTTCCAGTTGTGTGAGCCGTGCACTTGCAGACAGCTACTTTTAATGGCAACAAAACAGCATTTAAGAGTTGCAGAATAAGGTCTCTGTGTGTAATAGGTTTACCTGTAGATGTGATCATACCTCTATTTTTCCACTGCTGAGCAAAGACATGTATGCACGAGAATGCATAGTTACTGTCTGTGTGAATATTTGCAATTTTGCCCTTAGCATGTCAGCAGGCCTCAGTGAGAGCCACCAGTTCTGCAGCCTGTGCTGAAAAATGTGGAGGCAGTGGCTCTGCCTTTACAACAGAGGTGGATGTAACAACTACATAGCCTGTAGCATTTGTTCCATCAGGATTCTTTTTGCATGAGCCGTTTACGAAAAGAGTCATGTCTGGTCTTTCATAAGGTGTATCTTCCAGGTCTGGCCTAGGTAAGACTAGTTTTTCTGTTTCCGCTAGACAGTCATGTGAGTCTCCATCTTCTGCTGTAGGCAGTAATGTGAATGGATTTAAAGTGGTGCATCTCTCAATGTTTAGATGCATGAGATAGTAACACTGCCATGCAGGATAAATTATGGTTTTTTGATTCTGGACTGTTTTTTGACTCTGCCTCTGGTTTTGCCCCGTCTGTACTTTTGCCTCGTCCACTGCTTCACCGTGTATTACCCTTGCCTGTTCTTTGATTAAAGTGTGTGCATTTTTTGAGAATATTCTGCTGCCTCCAAGTTGATCTCTGCACTTGAGTCTATTCTGCCTAGTCATTACAGTACAATCTGGCCAATGACAGACTCAGCAGGATCAGACCCCATGAGGACTGCCCTACAAAACCAGGGCCAGCGCCTGCATCAGCATGAGCAACTTCTGACATCACTTTCCACGAGCATGCAGCAGCTTCAAACAAAACAAGAAAGCATACAATCTTCCCTGGAGTCAATGGTGAGTGCACGAACAAATCAGATTCAGCTGATGCAGAAAAGCATGTCCACGTCCTCTTCTCCCACGCTAGAGGCTACTCCCTTTACGCCCTCACTTCCACATGGAGAAGCCTATCCAGCCCAACATGGGCACGTTCCTGAACCACGAGGAATTCAGATTGAGAAGTACGATGGGAATCCCGCCACCTGTCGCTCGTTCCTGGTAAACTGCTCTCTTCTCTTTGAGTTGAATACTTCCTGTTACCCTTCTGAAAGAGTTAAAGTTGCTACCGTCATCACTCATCTCACAGGCAAAGCTAAAGAGTGGGCCACAGCAGAGTAAGCAAGCAGTCAGAGATTTGTCACAGTTTTTCTGATTTCTCCACAGCTCTTCGCATCATGAGACGCCCGGACGCGAGGCAGCACGGGGACTGCTACACATTCATCAAGGAGGATCCAGAGTCTCAGATTATGCTATTGAGTTTCACACTTTGGCTGCTGACAGTGATTGGAATCACCCCTCTCTCTGTGATGCCTTTTTGAATGGATTGTTTTAGGAAATTAAAGATCATCTCGCTCCCCTTGATCTCCCCACAGATCTAAACACTCTTATTTCCCTTGCCATCAAGATTGATAATCGGCTGGTAGAGAGAAGGAGGTAGAGGTCCCGGGGCGTTACCTGACTCCCTGCCTATAGAGGGCAGCAACAAGCAGGTGAGAGCGCTCCTGATACTTGTGTTTCTGGTTCCTCTAGCTCCTCTAGTGCCCCTGAGGAACCTATGCAGCTGGGACGAACCCGCCTATCTCCTGAGGAGTGACGGCGGAGAAGAACTGAGGGCCGGTGCATTTACTGTCAGCAACATGGACATTTCCTTGCCCGGTGTCCAGTAAAAGGCGTGGCTCAGCAGTAGAAAGGAGGGTACTGGTGAGCCGAACTTTCGTGGATTTCAGCCTGGCCAAACAGCTCATGCTGAACACTGAACCATTGCCCCAACCACTAGTCTCTCGTGCTCTGGATGGAAGCCTGCTCAGCCAGGTCACCCACCGAACTGGACTAGTTGGACTTCAGGTGTAAGGTAACCACTCTGAGACACTCTCTTTCAACCTGATCCATTCTCCTCATGTGGCTCTCATTCTGGGCTATCCTTGGTTGAAGAAGCACAATCCACAGGTAGACTGGCACACGGGGCTCATTTTGGGCTGGGGAGAACAGTACTTGGCCACATGTTTAACGACTGCTTCTCCTTCTCCCAGTTCTCCCAAATCTTCAGAGCCTTCTAATCCTGAATTCCCAGACCTTTCTGCTGTTCCCACAGAGTATTTGGACCTCAAGGAAGTTTTTAACAAGGCCTGAGCCACCTCTTTGCCACCACACCAACTCTACAATTGCGCAATTGATCTTCTCCCTGGGTGCACACCACCTAAAGGCCGGCTGTACTCCCTGTCTGCTCCCGAAAGGGAGGCAATGAATGAGTACATACAGAAGGCTTTAGCTGCTAGATTCATTCGGCCATCCTCCTCTCCTGCAGGTGCAGGGGTTTTTTTGTGGAGAAGAAAGACAAGTCCCTCCGCCCCTGCATCAACTATTGAGGCCTTAACGACATCACTGTCAAGAACAGGTATCCACTTCCTCTTATTTCATCTGCTTTTGAGCTATTACAGGGGGCCACCATTTTTACCAAACCGGACCTGAGAAATGCCACCTGGTCAGGATAAGGGGGTGGGGGGGTGGAAGACAGCTTTTAACACTCCTAGTGGCCATTATGAATATCTGGTGATACCTTTTGGTCTAACCAATGCCCCTGCTGTCTTCCAGGCTCTGGTGAACGATGTTCTCACGGATATGCTCAGTCAGTTTGCTTTTGTGTACCTTGATGACATCCTAATTTTTTCCAAGTCTAAGCAGGAGCACGTTCTGCATGTTCGTTGGGTCCTACAAAGACTTCTTAAAAAACCAACTTTTTGTAAAGGCAGAAAAATGTGAGTTCCATGTATCCAAGGTCTCCCTTCTGGGGTTCATTGTGGCAGAGGGCAGCATCCAGATGGATCCCATCAAGGTCAGTGCTGTGTCGGAGTGGCCCCGGCCAGATACTAGAAAACAACTTCAGCGTTTTTTAGGGTTTGCCAACTTCTATAGACGTTTTATTAGAAGTTACAGTACTATCGCTGCCCCTCCGCATGCTCTCACATCCCCAGGAACCTCGTTCCATTGGACCCCTGCAGCCGAGGAGGCATTCCAGTACCTGAAACAAAGGTTCTGCTCCGCTCCCATTCTGACTCTTCCCAGTCCAGATCAGCAGTTCATCATGGAGGCTGACGCCTCAGATGTTGGCGTTGGAGCTGTCCTCTCTTAACGCTTCCCCTCTGACAACAAAACTCACCCCTGTGCTTTTTTTTCCAGGCAACTTTCCCCCACAGAAAGAAATTATGATGTAGGTGATCGTGAATTGCTAGCCATAAAGCTGGCGCTGGAGGAGTGGAGACATTGGTTGGAGGGGACCTCACAGCCTTTTCTCGTATGGACAGATCACAAGAACCTCAAGTACATCAGGACCGCCACCCATGGGACTTCTCCAGCCTTTGCCTGTTCCCCTGGCATTTTCCCCTGTGCATTTTTTGGGAATATTCTGCTGCCTCCAAGTTGATCTCTGCACTTGAGTCTATTCTGCCTAGTCATTACAGTTTTACTATTCTTGAGTGTTTGAGCATAACATAATATCATCTACATACAGCAGAATCTGACTTCCGCAAGGTGGTGTAAACTTTGCTATGTTAGCAGACATTGCTTGAGACAATATTGTCGGGCTTTCACAATATCCTTGGCAGATTCTTGTATATGTGTACCTTTTCCCTTTATATGTAAATGCAAACCAGAATTGGCTCTCTTTTTCCACTGGTATGGAAAAGAATGCGTTAGAGAGATCAATTACCGAAAACCATTGTTACTCAGGTTTTATTTCATTTAGCAATGTGTGTAGGTCAGGTACTATTGGTGCTCTTGATATAACTGCTTTATTTACTGCTTGTAAATCTTGCACCATTCTCCAGCCTGTAGAGGGTGGAGCTTTCCTCATGGGAAAGAGTGGAGCGTTGCAGGGTGAATCTGGACAGTCAATAATTACACCTGCTTTATATAATGAGTCAAATATTGATTTTATGCCTTCTGCTTCAGCTTTAAGAGGGTATTGTCTCTGGTGTGGTCTAAAACTTGACTTTGGTGTAATGGAAACTGGCTCTACGCCCTTAATTAGTCCCACATCTGCTGGGCCTTCTGACCACAGTGTCTGGGGCACTTTTGAAATTGCTAATTCCTCTTCCTCAATTAAGACAAACGTTTCTGTTTGTCAAGGGAGAGGTTCTTTTCCGTGCAGGTGCACTGCTTTTTTTGCTGTAGTGCACCAATTTAGTCTCATGGTGTAGGCTCTCATCTGGGGAGAATAGTGAACTCCGGGGGATCCTTTTACGGGATTCCATGTGTTGGGACCTCAACAACATGTTTGAGACAAAGGGTTACACAACCACGTTTGAAACAAAGGATTATACAAACTAGCAGAGACGAACAATAGATGCGTGCCAGCCCTCAGCAGTCCAGTAAGTCACATGTAAGTGTGATACCAGCCTGAAATTCAAACTTACGCGTCTCATTGGTCGAGACCTGACCGGATCCCAGGTGATGCCGAC
>JAQFJA010000021.1:10499600-10511553 GCA_029874485.1 Naso brachycentron
ATTGGTCGAAGTTGAAAATATCCCGCCCACCACGATGCAAACGTTTCTCAATGGAGAGTGGCCAGACGCTTCTCACACAGTGAAACAATGTGGAAGCAGATGGTTAACCAGGCTAGGAAATATGTGGATGACACCACAATCTCCAAAGACAGCGAGGACGCACACAGACTGGAGGCTGAGAGGTCAGTAAGACTGGTGCAGAGAAGATGACCTGGTCCTGAATGAAGAACAGACAGCCAAAATGATGACCAACCTCAGAAAACAAACAAACAGTCAAAGCACTCATCCTCATCAACGGCCAATATACGACAACCGACTCCTTCAAATTCCTCGGCACACACCAGAGCCGTTTCTCAAACAACTTAAAAAAACATAAAGTGAAGCAAAGTCTACTGGTCCAATTCTACACCCAGTGATGTTATTAGGTACACGTCCTGCATCCCTGACACATTAAAATCTGAAAGGACGCGGTAAACTCACTATCCATGAGTCCCAGGGACGCACTGCATTTTTCCCCATGTAAAACAATACATTGTGAACTACAACTTGTGTTAAAAATCACAGTAACCAGCACAAGAAACCTCACTGTCAGGAGACAAGGTAAGCGCTGTTTCAACCCTCTGCAGGTCTCAACACACATGAAATCCTGTATGCACAGTCTGACAACAAGCTACCATCACAACAACAAGCCAGTCTCCAGGGATTTCATTTCAACGATTAAGGATTCAAACATTTTCAGCACTCGATGCTGTGTTCACTCATGTCGAGGATGTTTTAACATCTTGGGGACATGCTGTAATGAAATAAAGCAAACATACTGTGAAGGAAATGTCCTTCTACAAGCCTTCGTTTCAGGCCTCTCTGTGAGTAAGTAGGACAGGGTTCAATCTGGTGTCATGCAGTCCTCTTTCATATCAATAGCAGCTCATGCTGTCTGTCCAAGGTTGAGAGGGAGACTGTTTAGCTTACTGATATTAGCAGCAGACTGACGGGCAGACATGTAGAGGTACATGGGAAGAGGGAAGGGCTGAAATAAGGCTCGCACACAGGACAGCCTCAGATTTGGCGTTTGACTCTGATTCACAGCGTTTGCTGTCACTGACGGACTTGATGCATCAAGTCTGTCAATAAACTGTTTCTGCCTAAGACATCTTCTCGTCTCCTGACCTCCTCACTGCCTCGGCTCACCTCTGATCAGACTTTCCTTCACACATACTTCGTTGCTGTGATAAAAAAAATTTTTTAAATCCCGGCCGCCAGTTTGTTATGCTCGGACGGCGACTGTGCATACATCCCGCTTCTGATGAGATCCCGTTTTTTCTCGAGTACGCAGGAAAGGAAAGAAAAAGGTAAACGTAAAAATGTTTATTTGTTGATTGTCACGGAGATGAGAATATTTTGTTTATGTGTGAAAATCTGCACTTTTATTGATAATTAATTTTGGTATTACTTGTTTTCATTTGAATTTACAGAAATGCTTTTTTATTTGAATTTTGTATGTCATGCTGCTGTGACAGCTGTTTTGTGATAAAATTTTCAGATTTGGAATTTTATTTGTTTTATTTCAGATCATTTCAAACATACATTAATATATCCAATAATTTCTAATATCAGATTATCTGAATTTCCCAGGGACCCACTCAAATTACCCCCTGTGGAAGCTAAAAAGCTTCGACACCAGCCAGTGCACCTCATCCGTGGTGTAGAAATCATTAGTGGAGAGTGTTCTCACATTTAACATGGCTGCACGGTACGGCAACCTCTCTCACAAACTCAGAGAGCAACTCACTCAGGTTGTTAATCAGGCCAGCAAGATTACTGGGCAAAAACATTCTCAACTCCAGGACCTGTTTGTACAGTCCACAATCAACAAAGCCACTCAGATCTACAGTGACCCAACTCACCCTCTCAACCCAGCTAACCCCAAAATCCATTTCATGTCAAGTAAATTGATCATCTATCAATCTATCTATCTATCTATCTGTCTGTCTATCTATCTATCTATCTATCTATCTATCTATCTATCTATCTATCTATCTATCTATCTAATAATGAAACTATAATTCTGCTTCACCTCTGTACAAACAGATGCATCTTAAGGTATCTGCGTATGACAGCAGAGCAGTGTTTGCTCTCATTGGATGCTTCTTAACCTCTTCCTGGCGTGACCAGATACAGTATTTAGCAGGTTTGATATCTTGCAGGCGTGTGCAGGTCTTTGAAGAGTTCACACACAGTGATAGTAGCTCAAAGTGGAAAGCACAGATTTACTTTGATCTGGGGTCTTTGTCGCTGATCTTCAATAACTGTTGGCGAGTGGAAAATCAGTGCTATAATCCTGTCATGTGAACTTAGCATAAGCTCACACGCGCAAACAAATTATAACTCACTGGTACGAAACAGAAACATAAAAGTGAAAGTTTGTGGTTTCACACGGGTCAGACTACTTCTTGGCTCAGCGCAGTAACTTCTAAATTTACTCTTTCCAAGACACAGTCTGGCACAAATCACTGCATAAAACAGACGGATATAACGGAGAGATATGAGAGTGGTGTTGACCTTCTTGTCCAGCTCCCTGCGAGGTTGGTAGGAGGCGTGTTGTGGTTAATAAGTCCATAACAGCCGGTAATGCATTGGTTAAATATACAAATGTAACAATTAAGCATCCTATTTGTGTGTTTATTTTCCTACTAAATTCATACGGATATTTTGTCATAATTTCATCATTTTAAATTAACCAAACTGCAAGTGCAGCAAAGGTCCCTTACAGATTCCAACCAGGACACGATGTATAATTCATTTACTCGCAGTTTTTTACACTCTCGTGCATCTGTTCTTATCTTCCTGTAACAGACAGGAGCCTCAGAGTTTCCTTATCCCTCTGCTTGGCTGACTGGCTCACCCAAAACTCTGTGATCACATTCTATTGGAAGGATTTAGACCTTAAGTTTAATTGAATGTCCATAAAAACAAGGTGTTCACAAAAAAATGTGACATTTAGAAGAAACACACAACAATGATGTGTGATTATAAAAGAAAATGAATGTTTTAGCAAAGCAATTTACATGTTATGACTCCTTTCAGTCCCCTTTACTCATGAGAACACTTATTAAAATAATAATTTACTGCACAACATTTGACATAAACAGAGCCATAAGATCAAAGCTCAATTCCCACTCAGGTGACAATGCTAAAACACTTAAAAGAAGCAATTATATTCTTTTAACATTATTTTACTGCAAAAAAAAAAAAAAGTTTGTCTTTGTTCTTGTCAGTTCTATAATGCTCCATGTATTGCTCTCCTTCATCATTCTTTATTTATATCTCACTGAGCTTCACCATCTCGTCCTCCATCTCATCTCTGAGCTCTACAAATAAGCTTGAAAGCTGAAGCTTTACTGCATGCAGATCCCCTGCTGCCATCCACATATCAGAGGCAGAATATGTACTCTGTAAAGCCTGAGGCAGCAGAGATACAACTCTGCAGTACTGTAGATGGTTACTGACCAGATGCAAATGGTGCAGGATCTACTGATACCCTGGGTATCGAATAAAACAAGACCAGCAGCTTCCTTTCAGCGTTGTATAAACAATACTTTCGGCTGGGGGCCAGTGTAGCCTTTTGTGGCACACTGCAGTTATTTCGCTGAATATATTTATGCATTAAAAACTCAAATCGGTGATTTTTTTATTGTTTTAGTTCCCATTCACAATATGACCCCATGTGTGGAAAGCTTTAACAGTCTAGACTAAACATTTTGTTCTATAAAAGCCTTAATGGAGCTCTTAACTTGCGTCACAGCCACAGTGTGGCTGCTATCAATACCTTGCTGTTCATTCATGCAATAACCTCTTGCACCCACATTCCATAACAGCTTTCATTGGGTATTATTTCTATATTACACAGGTTCAGACAGTCAGCAGTATGGTGTTTTACAGCGAGCAGCAGCGAGGCAGAGGACGTGGCAATAAAACCACAACAACACCTTCACGACACCTCTGTGTTTTACTGCCCGACACAAAATCAATGGCTGCTGTCTTATCTAAACAGCAGCGCGGGCTGCACGCCTGCGTCTGACCTTGCAGCTCCATCTATGTAATGTTTCTGTGTGTATGTTTGTGCGCGTGAGTTTGTGTGTCTGATTAATCGATTTCGCATGTGTGTATGCATGACCATGTGTCTGTGCGTTCTGTGTGTGCTAAGAAGGGAGACAGGTAGAGGTTGCCATGGTAACAGGATTTCACACCTTAGCTTGTTGTTTTGTCACAGACCTCTGACCTCTGACCCCTTCACTTCATAATACTTCAGGCATGAATTCTGATGTTTGGTACTTGCTTCCTCACTGTGACTGACATATTCGTACAGTCACTACACACACCAGTGTGCGCTGGCCTGTGTGCTGCACTGCTGCATCCTGCACAAACTCTTGCCTGCCAAAGCACAGACATGCAGGGGCAGGAAATTCATTTCACACGTGTACCACTGGCAAGAACTGCAATACCAACACACACAATGTTTAGAAGAGGATTCATGCTGTTGAGCCCTGTAATGGCTTTCCATGTGAGAGTTTGGGGGCTTTGTTTGTGTTCGTAACCTTTTACTAATTCACAGACATTTACATCTCAAACTATGCTTTTATAACTGACTCCCTGTCTGAAATGTATGAATTTTATCTGCACTGCACTATTTAGTAAAAAAAAAAAAAAAGCTCCAGGGTTATTAGAGTGATCAAAAGAGAAACTTAAAACAGATCAATGTCAAATTCACTGAAGCAGGAGCACACTGAGCCCTGATCTGAACCACAGAGTGAACATCAGTCACAATATGACACATTAAAGGCAAATTTGCAGTTTAAAGTCACTAAAGGAACTTTTTACACTATTGAATAATGGAGCAAGTAGAGCAACAGTACTACAGTATTTTATGTTTCAGAGCTTTCTCCAAAAAAATAGAAATCATAAATGCAAAAGACAGAAGTTCTACTAATTTTAAAGATGGGAGCTGGGGCTGCATGATTTTGGAAAAATGGCCTCTGGCGATTATTTGGACTGATACTGCAATTGTGATATGATTTGGGATTTTAGAGGGAGTAACTGGTTTTACATCATTATTCTCATTTTCATTGAAAGACACATTAAAATGATTAGGGTGTGATTTTTGCAGGGACCTGTGCCCAACAAAGATGTTTCTTGTGTCTGAATATGATGTAGGACAACCTGCAGCACCAGAATATATGAACTATTATGTTTTATTTTGACACAAATTTCTCCTTTAACATGTGCATATCCCTTGATTTTCATCCAAACAGGGCCTGAAGGGGGTTGTTGTTCTGCACAACGTTGCGTTGATTTCATCTGTGGAAGTTAAATAAATAACCGATCAAGTTGACCTCTGATCTCCCAGTCTCAGGTTTGCTTCTGTGCTGCTCAGTCCAGCATCAATACTCTGAGAAAACTCTCCCGGCCTCAATATAAACAATTTATTATTACTCTAGTGTTAAATGTCAGTTGGTTTGATGCAATAATGTTTAATTTGTGCATTAGATTGCTGTTGTGCTGACATTTTCTGTATTGATGCTCTGTTTTGTCTCATCCAGGAGTTTCTGTTTCTCTCTTTCTCAATAAATAAATAGACAAGAAGACAAGGACGAGCAGCTCTTCTCTGAGTGCCTCACAGCTGAGCTCGCATTTGGCAGCGTGACTCTGCTGAGCGGCTCTTTGTTTGGACTTTTACACAATGCATACACACAAACACACACACTGCAACAACCAGACACACTCCCATTCCTAACTATCTAATAAACAAAACTTGCAGAACAGCTCTTAAGTTTACATGTGACAGTGTTTCCTCCATGTTTGTCTGATTAAATCACAGTCATCCAAACAGGACGTGTTCTAGTTGACGTCAGAAGAGCTGCCCTAGAAAACATCAGTCTGTGTCTTGTAATCTACTTGTGGAAAACAGGTGAAGGGCAAAAACTTTCCACTGCAGGCAAATTTAACTTCTCCAAATAAACCTCAGAGTTATCAAGTCCTCCCAGAAATCACTGACACTGGCAGAATAAAAGCCAACCATTGTCCTTTCAGCTGAAGCCAGATTTCCTTCAATTATAGATGATTCAGCACCGCACCTTTCCTCCCTGCCTCCTTCCATCTCCCCTCTCCACCCCTCTTCATCCTCCTCTCTTTCAGTCCTGGCCATTACTGTCCCTCAAAACACCTTCAGCGCCAGCGTCTCTTTCTGACTCCCATCTCCATTTGTCATGCATGAAATCTTTTAATGGATTTCACCAATGGGAGAATAATGGAGTGGCCGGATGGGAATCATCTAATCCCTCGTTATTCCGTATATGTTTAAAATAGAAACAAAGGCAGTGAGTTCATAGGGATATTACTGCTCTACTTTGTAATGGCCAGGAGGGTTATAGAGACCATCATATAACTTTGAGGTCACAGGTTTAGTTGCTACAGCTTGAACTTGTTCTCCATCCTCCACACCACCACAGGCATGAAGAAAAGGGTGAGCAGAGGGATATTCAGTTGGTTTCAATCTGGAACCTCACCACTAGGTATCACTAAATCCTACACACTGGGCCTTAGAAGGCCATGTCCACATGTGAAATAAAGTCTTAGACTCCTTTTGACATGTTTAAAATTACTTTTCCTCTAAAGTCTGATCAGCAAACACTGTAAGACTGTAAAACTTTGATTATGCAGTAATTAGGGATGCAATGGTTCTCAATATAATATTGTACCGTACCATACGCCATCCACAGTTTAATATACGCACTTGTAAATTGCAGCATTTTCGGTTTTGTATTACTGTAAGTTTCATGTAACTACTTTCTGTGTATTTCTCTCTGAATTGACTCTGAACGCAGCATGTGTCCACACCTCTCAGCCGCAACACTGCAATTATTTCACTCAACACGAGTGGAGTTGAGAAGTAGCACTTTTAAGGACGTAGGCTTTTCCCTAAGTGTCGGTCTGCTTCTCTTTTCCTCCTGATGGCCTGTGTCTGTCGGAGACACACTGATTATTACGTTATTCTGTTTTACCGTTCTACTTAGGTCCGTTTATTTTGAGAGGAAACACTGCAGATCAGTTTTGGACAGTCACAAACACAGCACGCTAGCTCTGCAGCAAACAGCTCACTGTTACAAACAAGCTAAAAAAGAAAGCCGTCTGTATGCCGTTTAACCGCTTAGCTTAGGGTTGCCACACATCTAAAATCTTACAAACTCTTGTGTATCCCTGCTGACTGATGAGACAACTGGGCCATCTCTCTCCACTCTACTCAGAATTGTTTGATGTCACAAATATGATTTTATTTATCGACATTTAAGATCTGTTTCCAATGAGAATGGCTATTGCTGAGTTTAATTAGAAATATTTGGAAATGCACTCAGAATTACCCAAGCACTGTCCAGTCTGTAATTTAGCCTCATCTATGAAGATTTAAGAAAAAAAAAAGATAAGTCCAGAGGTCTTCATTCCTCTCACTACATGTACAAACAAATGCATTCTATTATATTCCAGAAAAGCATATGTCCCATAAAAGGTACAGAGCACCAAAAAATAGAATAAATATAGAAAGACTACAGCCTTATGATAGACACATTTATCTATTTTACATACATTACACACAAGAGTGTGTCTGAATGGAAAAGGTTTTTTTCAGCTAATAAGCAAAACAAAGAAATAATTAAATACAGAGTTTTTTTTTTTTCCTCCAGCACAAAACGCATACCAACTGTGTTGTTGCAACTCCTGCTGTAATACCAGCGATTTTTGAATCATAACCAGCAGAAACTCCCTTGTGGTCACTTACAGTAATTTCTGACATCAACACTAATCTGCTCCCTTTAAGAGTCAATTCACACTAATATCAGAAAAATATTGTTTTTCTTTCTCCTCATTACCTGTCATTCAGTGAACTCAAATGAACAATCTCTGCTGACAGTTTTGGTTTAATTTGCTGAGGTTTAGAAATCTTTGCCACCCGAGACTTCTTCTACTTTTCCTGTATATAAGATGAATAAACCTAATATGTGTGCATCTCAAAACCAAACAGCAGTAGGTCTTTCCAGGAACAATTTCTCGATTGCTCAGAGCAATCGAGAACCCCTTTTTGGATAGTTTTTCAGCATTTCTAATGTCTCTTTTTAGGTCAGGAAGAGGAAACGCTTTCATTAGGTGATTAATTGCTATGCTATAAAATTACTAAAGATCAGCAGAATAAAAATGCATCTATTAACAAGTAGATGCTCCCAATCACTCACTTACATTGATTTGGTGCCAGCATTTGCAGACTATGACTGATTGACATCTCTGAGATTTTTGTCAGATCTGTTCTGATGGGGTTTCTAATGGCATTGATTATTTGAGTACATGGAGTAAATGGACTGTCCATTTTCTAACTGGTAAAACTTGAGTTTTAAGATGTTGGTGAGGATTCTCAGTCACTGTAGGCTACTGCACTTGTCTGAGTTTCCTGACAACCTCTCAATCAAGGGGCTTCTTCACTTCTGAACTGAACTTCTGAAGAACAGAAGTTCCTCCTGGGTAAGAGGTGAAACGTCTTCCAGAAATTCAAACAAGTCCACCTGCATACAATATAGGACTTAGAATTGTGTGCTTTATGGCTTTAAGAAAGCAGAGCAGTGCTTTACCTCTGGAGCTGCAATGTTGAGCGCAGGGTTGGCCAGTTCAAACCTCTCCTGAGATTTCTCTCTGGCCAGACGGGCTGCCTCCTTCACCTCCTTAAACTGCTCTGCAAACTGCAAGAAGAGGAAGAGAGGAGACCACAGTCACACTGAAACACACCATGCCTACCTAGTGCTTTAGGTTTCTCTCCTTTTAAAGTATCTGATATATTCTCCAATGAATAATACTTTGTTAAATATAGTTTTCCAACATAAAAAGTTAAAAAAAAAAAAACCTCTGAAAATGGTCCTATAGCACATCTTCTCTTTCTCCCTCATTGAAAAATTCTGGATCTGTCAAAGAAAGGTCTCATGTCCCTCCCACCATCACTGCTCGCTCTAGGTTCACCAGTAAAAGAGCAGTGCGCTTCAAGATGGCTAGCTGTTAGCATTAAAGGACAAATGGAGAGATTTGGTCATTGATGTTTGAGCTTAAGTCTGACTCAGATGAGGAGTCAGTTGTGCAACCAAATGCACGACTAGCAGATGTACCAAAATGATAAATGTGTTCGCATCTTTTATTTGTTTAATTTGTTTGATAGCTTGCAGCTAGCAGTGGCCGACGTTGTCTTGGTGGCTGTGCTAATGTTAACTCTTATTCTCTGTTCTGACACCTTTGCTCTGTGCTCTGAATTTATGACATTTCAGATCTGGCTTGTCAGCAGAACATTTGACTCTTAGAGCTTAGACTTTGGGGGAGTAAACAGACATCACCCCCTCAGTACAGGAATGTGATTTCCCCTCTGTAGTGACAAACGTTGCACAGTTACAAGTATTTAGCTTCAATGTCCGACTACATATGGCCACAAAAAAAAAAAAAAAACCACTTTTAGGAGGAGGGGGTCTTTGAATCACTACCCTGGTTTCCACTTTAATGGGAAGTGAATCTTTTGAAAGTTCGCAAAAAAGGAATAAAAAAGAAATGTGAATTAGGTGCCTTTCCCTCAAGTGGTTGGAGCGGATAAACTACACTAATTTTGTCTAGTCTAGAGGTGGCGGTATAGGCAACGTACCCAAACATGGCTGTAATAAAATGTAGAGGAAGTAGAGGTTACAAACCAGAAACAAAACAAGTGGTCGCCCTGGCAATGTAAAGCTTGATAATGGAGAGAGGTCTGCAAGAATAACTTTCACTTTTTGGTCTCCTCATCATATTTATGTTGTTGTTGCTAGCAGCCATGTTGCCGCACGTGAGTTCAATGTTTGATATGTCACAACTTATTTGGCGAATATGTTTCCATCTCCCAATTTGCACATTAACTCATTTTCACATACCGTAAGTCAAAAACCACCTTGAGTGAGCTTAAAAACTTTTTTGCGAATTAGAGGATTTATTTATTTTCATTTTTTTGAATTTTGCAATACTTCAAAATCCGCATAAAAACAGGCTGATGAAAACCCAAGGAATTCCTTTAGTACTTGTGCATGATATTGTAAGTTCATTAAAAACACTAAGTTGACTGAAAAATGCAGCCCCATTTTGTTGTAGCAAATATATTTATTGCCCAGCTTAAGTTAAATGTAAAAAAAAAGTTAATACGTGTTCCATAAGTAATTTGAAGGTCATTTATTCTCCTATCAAAATTAAAACCTTGTAGATAAATGAAAATTGTCGGAGGAAGCATTTAAAAATCTGTATCATGCAAATGAGAAGAGGAGTTATATATCCATATACACTGGAGACAAATCTATGCAAAAATACTAACTAACTGAATCCAGTGACAGAATCTGAATAAAAGGTGTGTTAATAAACAGAAAATGGGCCCTTGATCATCACACCTCTGCCTTCCCTGCTCACACAGCCCCTCTTTTCCCTCAAAGCCTTTCTGTGTCATATCTCATAAATGAAAGACTCTTTGAAGTATAATTGTTTGCGTGTGTGTGTGTGTGCAAAAGAGAGAGAGAGAGAGAGAGCGAGTGTGTGTGTGTGTGTGTGTGTGTGTGTGTGTGTGTGGTTCATACCTGCTGCAGCTGCTGCTCTGTGGAGAAGCCCAAGCCGTAGACAGTGTTGGCCCGGCTGTCCGCCCACTGGCCAAACTTCTGGGAGGTTTTGGTGAAGGTCATGTTGGGGGTGATGGTGCTGTTGATGATGGCCTGGCACAACAGAGAATAAAAGAAGTCAGAAACAAAATGAACCAAGCAACATAATGATCCCAGTAGGGAAAACTGGGGCATTGATGTGATAAGTAACATGTAACTGCCAAGAAACAGACGGTGTATAACAAACAACAGAGCATAAGAGAGGGATATTAAACATACTGTACTATAGAATGTATGTTTGCTGTCTATGGGGGATTAACAGTGACATTAATTTGAGAATTATCATTTTTAGTTTTATGATTTATATCTCAGTGTTGCTTTATAGACAAAGTTATTTGTTGACTGAGGGCATTTTTATACCTTTTTTACATTTTCTTTTAATATTATTGCTTTTTTAATCAATTTTTCATATTTTCTTCCACACCACTTACTGCAACCATATTTTCATATCACAGGTTTCTTTATTTTAATTTTCAAGTAAGAACAAACTACAGCAGCATCGCCTGAGGTTTTGCACTTGCATTTATTAAGCTACATGTTAAAAGAGTCTGTTTTCTAAAAGAAGGTCATTTTCAGGGACAAAGATTTTTAAAATAAGAACAGTAATAATTTCTGTCTCCTGTGAATGCCTAATTCATTACAGCCCATTGGTGGCCTGTTATTTTCTTATTTGTGCACACCAGATCAGCAGATGTGCTGATTGTCAACAAGCTAACAATTCACTGTGCAGCAGCTTATTACGGTTAACAGGCCGATGTTTGCTTAGAGTTCTGTGGTGTTCTTTATATTCATTAGCAATAATAAATAACATGTCAACAGTCATAAAATACAAGTTAAATTAAGATTATGTAGACATCAGAATCTGGAGCTTTGCAGCTGTGTTATTTTGCAGGAAAATTATGGAGGTCTCCAGGGAAAGTGTGCGTGCAAATAAAAAGAAAATTGTGGAGGAGAAACATGCGTGCAATTAAAGACAAAATAACTAACAACCAGGTCGGAATACAGGGTAGTGAAAACGCTTGTTGTGGCATGCGATAATCTGTTCAGCAACTCTCTCAAGTGAACAGATAAGGTGCATTTATTGTGAAATACAGGTTTCTTTGGTCTCTTTTCCAAAAGCCTCAGGTCTCATGGTGGCAAACTGGCACAAGTGGCTGTCAACTACAAAGTGCAGATTTTCTCTGAGTTTCATTTAGATGCTAAAAAGA
>JAQFJA010000021.1:10515298-10526604 GCA_029874485.1 Naso brachycentron
GATTCAGGTCCAGGATGGCAGTAGCTAGAGATGAAAGAAATACAGATGACAGTAGAAACAAATGTTGGTCTAAGTTATCTGAATAAGCACTGGGAAAAAAATGGACACACATGTAGAGCAAATGATTTAGTCTCTTGTTTGTAAAGCATTTGGCTCTTAAGATTTGATTTGTTGGTTTTGTTTCACTTCAAATACTCTGATCACTACACTTTGATTTCAGAAAAATACAATAACAAGAGGCATATATAGCACACGCTTATGCTTAATAAAGAAATTGTTGGTGGCAGCTACAGTATGCTACCTGGCTTTCATAAAACTTAAAGCCCATCAAACATTTGCGTAAGACTGCTGCAACTGCATGGCTCAGTGACGCAATAGTTTTGTGTCAGCAGAGTGCAACAACTTTGATTGACAGCTCAGAAAGTACATTAAAGTCAAGTCAATGAAAGCAGTGATGTCTTCATATTATCTGCCTTCATTTACCTGCTTAAATTTGTTCAATAAAAATGATGTCAAATTTTGCAGTTGAACTCAGGCAGCTTGGGGGAAAACATACGGGGCCTGTTCAAGATAAACGCTGCGCTTTATATTGCAACCTATCAATTAACACTGGGTCACATGATCTGAATTTAGACCTCTTCACAGCAGATATTTTATTGTGTTTAGCAGCATAACATTCATTAGTTGTTCTGCTGCTCGGTAAACTGGCACTCTGTCACAACTAACTAGGACACTTAAAAGAAATGAAGCCAATTAAGTTTTTATTTACCTGTGCTTTTCCTCTATAAAAAGCCTAATGTCTGCCAATAAAAAGACAGACAAAATCAGTTACAAGAAAAAGCACCAGCGGGAAGGTGTCCAGTGCTGCCAAACTGTTCTTTTTAATGTTAACAAAGCTGTAATTAATGTCCTGCTGATTCAATACCTTTGTTGCTGTTATAGCAGCAAAACAATAGTTTTGTTTCCTCTTTGACCAAATCTTGCATGCACTAGTTTCCTGCACTGCAAAGTGTTTTGACATTTCAGTTCTGTTTTGGGGTTTTCATTAAGTATATACTGTCCCCTGAATCACCAGCGAAAAACACTGAAAAACAGTCACACAACTGTTAAGACATAAAGTTGCAGGAAGTTAAAAAGTCACAAATTTGGCAATAAAGATATAAAGTTGGAGTCACTTTTGGTGTCACTAAGTTTTTTGGTTCCTTTTGCTTGTCTAACTCCATCACTATGTTTACTTCTACCCTCAACCCTGCAAAGCATTTCAACATTAACTTCATAAAACTGAAAGTTCAGTCTGCATCCTGGCAAAGACAATAACCAAACCCTGTTACAGGGTACAGGGCATCTGTAGGACGACATGAATGTCACTTCCAAGAATTCAGTCACTGCATCAAATTTCCCAGCTGAAGCATTTATGTGCATGAGTTATTATCTTCATCACCTTTAACAGCCACTCGGCATTTGCCCTTGATCAAGGCCATTCTAGCAACAATTTATCAAGTGAAAATATGTTGCGGCTAAAAGAGGCTGTGATAGAAAATGTTGATATACGTGCGTAATTCTATAAAAGCAGCATTTCTCTTATATTGTAACAAAGCACTTCAAGTAGGAGAGCTTGATCTAAGGTTTGCTGTAAACCTGAACATTTATCTCACTGTCAGGAAGTAAAATCCTGCTCAATACATTCGACACAAACCCAGCAAATTAATAGCACCATGAATGTACTGAATGACACCCAATGAAGCTAATTATCTGTCTGTAAACTGATAACCAGGACTTTAAAGGCAGTAAGCCAATAAGCCAAAATAAATTAGATTTAACATCAAATTAAAATAACTTGTCAGGATTTCCCTTCTATCATATTCCAATCTTAATGAGAAACGATGACTGACTGCTCATCAGCCTCCAGCCGTCACAGCAGCTCACATTGAAATTAATGTCCCGTCATTCATTTGGCCCATCTTGCTGCTGCCATGTGAAAAGCCCGTCAGGCTAATCAGCTCAGACAGGATGCAACTCGTTGAGGTTTGATAATATGAGCAGATTAAAACTGGATTAAATTCCTCCTGAGGTGAGACACACAGCACAGCAGCACGACATTAACGGAGGCCTTGTCTAAACTAGTGTGGTGGGGTGTCTTCTGCGTCATACATCCAATTAACATGAAACTGTGAAGCTCTTAATTAAATCAGGTGTTGTGAGAGTAAAACCCTGCATGACGAAGGTGACAGCTGCTCACCCTCAGGAGCTGAGTGCAGACAAATTAAATGCTAAACTAAAATTAAAGAATCAGCCCAATAAACCTACGCCACAAGTTACCAGATTTATGTCTTATATTGAGTTCAATTACAATTTAAGTCCTGCACTCAAGATTTTATGCAACATAAAACTACACAAATATGCCGAGAGATGGAAAATTTAATCACAGTCATATTTTGAATCAGCACTGAACAAAACCATGCACTAATTTAAGAAAGTACTGAGTCTTTCTTGACTACAACACTCAGTCCTACTAATGACTTTCATAGGCAGTCTAATGCAACATTATGTTACTATTTAATCTTAAAATAAGAGTTTTGAAATAATTGTTTGTACTCTGACTTTGACTGGTGTCTGTGTCAGTCACTCTGTGCCCAGATCACCACTTACAGCACTTTGTAACTTGGGTAAGCTGGTAGGAAAAAGTACAAAAACGCATCATGGCACTCTGTCGCACACATTAACAACTATCACTGATTTTGGGGAAACCAGATCATATGTTGTGGAGAATTAATTTTCTGGTTTTGCTACTGATGTTCTCCAGCTGCTCTCCCTCAACTCTCTGATTCAGTTTTCTGATGAACATATCGTTTTACTTGTTGCTAGTATATTAAAGTAACTTGTAGCTGCTAGTTAGCTGGAGTACCAGGAAGTATTGGAGTTTACATTTAATTGCTATCACAGGAGTTTGGGACCCTAGGAGGAGGAAGTTTGATGTCCAGGGCCAAGAGGGACCCAGTGGAGAATGCTGGTTGGGAATACCACCAGATGTTACTTCTGCATAATGCAAATTATTTAAATGAACAGTAAATCTTCATACATTAGTTAATTTCTCTCCTGCTGCTCTGTGATCATGCAGCAGTGTGCTGAGAGAATATCCTCTTCCTGCTGTGAGCCAGAGGCCTACATCCAGTGAGGGTCATCTGGATCAATTATTGTTCATTTATTCCAGGTCAAATATACATCCGCCCATCCAACCCCCTCCATCAGACTCTATACACTAACTACAACACATCCATGCATGAGTGGAGGGAGGACTGTGTTCACATCACAGCTCAGTAAATAAAGAGGTCGGAAACAGGACAACATGTTTGGTTTTTTTTATACTTGAATGTTTTGTGCAGTTTTTTCATTTTCATTTAACTGTGGCTACGATGGCTGTCCTAGTCTACAAAACTTCCTACGGCACCTGTCCACTCAGAAACCATTCTGACCTTCAGATTAACAGTAGCCTACTTTTAAAGCATAACAGAGTAATAACAAATAATAATTTAACAGAAACTTCCATTTTTCCTTTTTCTGTATGAAGAGAGAGATGTTTTTCTTAAACACTGGTTGTAAACGACATTTTTAGTTTATCTATCAAGGAAAATGTGGGAGGTACTTTATACTTAGAAAAACTCACCAGTAAACAAAAGGTTGAGAGTTTGACACGTCCTTTACAAAAATCTCAAACAACCTTTTTTTTTTAATACAAACTAATCTCTTCTTTTTTCACCCACATCATTTTTACACGTATGAGAACAGCTCTCAGTTCCTCAGCAGCCAGTTGATAAAGTTCAAATTCCTTACAAACCCTCACAACAAAGAAACTTGAAATAAGAACTGTCCCAGGAATGATGAAATTTCTGTAGGTCAACCCTTGACAAAAAAGTCAACATGATTTTTCCATTGACCTCTGGGTTATCGCAGAAAAATTAATCTTTGGCAAACAAATTTTAAGGATACTTACACTTTTCTTTTCAGCAGGATAATTTTCACTACATGACACCACTACTGATTTTTAAAGCACCAGAAGTAAAATGCTAACATCAGGCTATTAGGCTAACAAACTACATCACGGTCACATGGCTTCTACATCACCACCACTAAGCTTCCTACTTCACTGCACTAGTGCACACACAAAGTTTGAGCGATACCACAGTTTGTAAAAGAGCGAGTATAAACATAATCAGGCTGTGGAGGACAAGCGAGTAGATTACTTGAGCAAATTACTTCGTTCAGCATGACCATGTTTAATGTCCTCAATAACCTGCAGAGCGGACATATTTTATGTTGTAGAACAAACAGGAGAGTCTCGTAAGCTTGTGTTAACCACAGACCTTATTTTAGGTAGCTAACTTAAAACTCTTCCCACTGACTCTCAGACAAGGGAACCGGAAGTGCATCAATGACAACTCATTCTTAGATTTTAGGACTCATTCATGCAACACTCCATGATGGTCATCTTGCTTGAAAAATGACTCAAATGATAATCAAAAAATGTCCCTCGTTATTGTGTACTTTCTCTCTAATAGCAGCCAAAATATTTTAAAATGTCTTCATTTTAGCGTCAAATTTTGTGTTTTAAGTAATGTGAGTTACCTAAGAAGCTTTAAAGAGATGGTTTTGTTTTAGAAACTCCAACATGAATTTTTTTTTTTCTTTTTTCATTTGAGTAGAACAACTAGCGCATTCTCCTTGGGAATATTTTTTTATTTGTATTCAGGGTCGGAGTGGAGGAGATTGAAAGAGACAGACAGGCAAAGCCAGGAGACACAGGAGAGAAAGCTCTGCTGGGAAGTTCGCCCAAGCAACCCTGCGAGGGAACGGGGCTGAATCCTCAAGCCTGCATCAAACCTCCACGGGCACAACCACTTTTCATGCCTTTCCAGGACGTTCTATCTTCACTTCTGCACGTCTTTGTTTTCATGCACCGCACAAGTCTGCAGCGGTCTGTCGCAGGGGAGCTGTCACCGCTGGATCATCTGATGATTTTGATGTGGTGCCATCTGACGGATTTAAGACTACACTTTCCTTAAAAGAACCTCTGAAAGTTTGCCTGAGGAAAATCTTTATTTGATATTCCGCCATTGTTGGAAAATGGGAGAGTAAAGTGAGAGCTGATGGTGGAAGCTTTTAAACTTTCGTAAAATCCACCAACAGTCCTCTACATCTCCCATAAAAGCAACAACGCCACATAGAGGGGGAGGCACGAAGCCCTGAGGCCGTCAGCTACACTCCACCCTCATGATAAATTAATTGCCATGAAGCATTCAGATGAATTCGAGGTTATGTGTGTACATACAAGATGAGAGATCTGACGAAATGTCAGACTAAGCTGAACAAACTGTTTTTCTGCTTCCTATGACCATGGAGGCTCCTTCTCAGCTTCACACTCATACAGATGAAATAACTCCTCTCAGGGACAGGAAAATATTACAACAGCATTTGGCTCCTGCCTGCAATAAGGGGCCATAAACAGTGCGACTTGTGTGATAGCTTCATCTGGCAGGCTGGAATACAGACAGTATGGGCTGAGTTTTCTACAGGGAGCCATCAGAGAGGCATCAAGGAAACTTTGATACTCTTCTTTAAACATACACGGCTGCATTCACCGCCCTCGTGCTCAGTTTCAAACTACTGCTCAGACAATTACAGTAACAGTTCATTACCTTCTGCGGGGCAGAGATCACTTCTCATACAGATGCAAATTGGCAGTGATGTAGGAAAGACGTGTAGACCTCAACAAAACAAGACAAGTTTAAATCTACAGCTACACAATGTAAGGTTCATTGATTTTATTCTCTTTACTGTTGTATCAATAGAAAGATTTGTCTCAATCTATGCTGCCTTCAAGTCAAGTTGACAATATGAGACTGAGGAGGTTCACTTGAATTAGCCAAGAAAGTGGAAAAAAAAGCTTTAAAAAATCACATTTTATTTTGTTTTAAATAAAGATCATCATAAGGGTTGCAACTAAAATTTATCTGTATTAATAATGAATGTTTATTTTCTCCATTGATTAGTTAATTCCAAAAATGTTAATTACAGTTCTTCTAACACTCCAGGTGACTCCCTTTTAAGCTGATCAATAATCCAAAACACAAAAAATATGAACATTTTAGCGATGCCAAACAAAGAAAAGTACAAAAAATCTAGGAGCCAGAACTGGGGAATGTCCTGCAATGATTGCCTAAATGACTGATCTATTATAAAAATAGCTGCAAATTAATTTTCCGTTAATCTATCTATAGCTTCATCAAATCATCTTTGCAGGTCTACTCTTTGTGGCAGCAGTGTAACATAAGTGTGATTTGCCCTGGTGCTAATATTCTTCTTGGGCTCTTCCTCTTACCAAACTCAAACACACCCTCATGTACACACACAAACAGACACACACACACACACACACAGATGTACAGAGCTTACAAAGCTGTAAGTGTATCATGGGAGATTGATGTATATAGCTATCATATTCATGTTAAAGTAGTTGTTGATGTTGCTGTTGAACAGTTGCTTGGAAGGCAAGCTGACACTTTCTGGGTGACCTAATTGTGCAGCAATAATCATCAACCTACATCAACCCCAGAAGGCTTCTGGTCCTCACTGCGCACTATACTAACATCAGTGTTTTCGGCGACAGAGTGACATGGGATTTTGAAGGCCGATGCCTACATCGATATAAGGTAACCATAAAATTACAATATTCGATGTATCAGCTGATCTGAATGTGGTCATTAAACACTTGTGACAAAGATGTGTAATGGAGGCAGGATATCTTACATTTTAACAAACTTTATTCCCACCATAAGTGCGCTAAACAACAGACATTTCACTAACGGCCCCCTCTTTGTTGGACAAACTATGTAATTACACCATTTTAAATCACCAGTCCGAGCATTTTTCCAGCTTTGAAAAACAGTTTTAAAATCGATGCACATCAGTCAAACATATACCAATATATCTGCAATAAGCCAATATCAGCCGACAATATTGACAAACCAATATATTGGTTAGGCCCTAAATTTCATGGGTTTCAAATTCTGGAACTGCTCTGAAATGGGAACCTGCAAAACCTACCTGACCTCTGAAGAATCTGAGAGGGACACAGGGACAGTCACATCCAATGTGAATGGATTTGGAGATAATTAGGTCTGATCCAAAATGTGATCAGCCAGAACAGAGCTGTGCCTTAAAACGTCCCAAACCAGGGTCTAAGAGTTCAGAGTTCACACTCACTACTGTCTGCCTCAAAAACACATTTTTCCTCAATGGTTACGAGACATCAGGTCATCAGCGCTGACTTGTTTGAATTTAATTACTTTATATATATCACTAATACTGACACAGTAATATTATTACATTGTTGTAATCAAAATACAGCAGGAACATTCCTGACCTGATTACATATGATGTGCCGAGTCAGGACAGATTGTGCTACAAAAAAAAAAAAAAAAAAGTTTAGTTCGGTCTTTTAGATGTTTGCTGGCAAGTTATCCAGTAAAAGCAGGAGGAAAAATGACAAACACACATTCATAACTAAGATAAATAATATGTAAATTAAGGCTGTTGTCCAGTTACAACAATGCAACATGTGAAAGAAAAGAATTAAGTGAGCCGGAAGGCACAAGGCACTTCACATTGTGTAACAAATTGAGACGCCACTTTGTGAACTCGCAAAACGTGAGCAGAGAATTTTCTGTCAGCGTGAAAGTTTGAGGCTGCATGCAGTTTAATGAGCACAAGGGTTTGTTCTCTGCTCCCTCATCATAAATAACACAAAATGTTGAGCTAAATCAACGTATTCTGAGGTCCTCATCACAAGACAAAAAGTACAAAAGCACAAAAACTATCAGGAAAATATCATTATACCAACTGCAGTGGGCGTTTTTATGTTACAGCGCTCTGCATTGTAGCCTTCTGCCATGAGTGCAGTCTGCAGAGTTGCAGACTTTCATGAAGTGACAGTGCTGAAGTGCCTCTAAAAATCACACAAATTCACATTTTAAGTCATTTTAAAATTAAATGAGATTTAATTAAAAGTAAAATTACAATGAATACATTCATGTCAGACATGAAATAGTGTCAAACAAATTTCTTCCTTTTAAGTTTACAACTCAACTTTAAAGAAAAAGCTCAGAGTTTCTCAGTGAAGAATTGTCTAGGTGTATTCTTATTCAGTGTCTTGTTGCCGACATACACAAATACACACACACACACACACACACACACACATCAAACACGTGAGCTGTATGAGAGTCTTCGCCCCAAGTCATCACTTTCTAATCCTCTCTCACTGCTCTCTTCATCCCTCCTTTTAACATTCACCACCCTGAATCTCTGGTGTGTGAAACTGAAGCTGCCTCCTCCTGTCTGGCCCTGCAGTCAGATGCTACCAGTTGCTTCTGTAGTTGAGAAAGCACTCCCCAAACTGCCAATAATGGAGCCTATAAACTCTCCAGGCTGTAAACAGCCATAGAGGAGGACTAAGCCGCAAAACTAGCTGCCAAAAATCCGGTTGGTTGTACTTAAAAGCCAGAGTTCACACTTGAAACAGCAAATCAGAAAGCTAACAGGGGATCTGATGAGTGAGGAGAGGGCCAAGAGGTTAAGTAAGAGTCAGATCAGTCGGCAGTCCTGAGGAAAGATGTAACAAACGACCTGACATACATCTGACTACCCAACTGTGTCCAGATTCTGTGGTACTAAATGCCGGCACCAGCTAGTACTAAAAATATTTTTTTATATTATCTTTCATCCAATAACAGCAGCGGGAGTCTTGTGGAAACTATCAGCAATCATGAGTGCAGTGGAAAAATTTGTTCAGTGTTGTTGCCATAACATCTTTATCTCCTTAGATTTTTACACATGAGAGAGACAGTGAGTTTCTAGATTTCTGTGAGTTTTACTGCATCATGTGACCACAGATTTACACGTTTAGAAGAAGAGAAAACAAAAACAACGGCTAATAGAGATGATGATTATTTCCAGTGCCAGAAAAACAAAAAAGCACAAAAAAGTATCACGCTGAATATACTGAGTTTCAAAAGAGCCTTACGAACCCTGTGAATTATAGGCAGCTGAAACAATTGTCATTGAACTGATTAATCACGAGACATATTAACTAACAATCTGGTGATCAATTAATGATTTTAAAAATGTGAAGCCTTCCTGGTTCCAGTTTCTCGTAATAAAAGCATTTGCTTTTGTCCCTGTTTTATATCATTATACCTGAATTATCTTTCAATCTCTGCATGGTCACTCAATTATATTATATTATGTTATATTATAGTATATTATATTATACCACCTTGTTCTTAAAGTCAGTTTTATGGATATGGGACTTGGCGATCTTTTACAATCCATTCCTAACAAGATTTTAATGAATGTAAAATGTGAAAGTGAAAGTGAAAAATTCTTCAGACCTTGTTCTGTGCAAAAATGGATTTGAAGCTTTTGGTTTATAGTCAGACTTGTTCATAACCACTTGATATCTTCCAAGGTTTTATTACAAAATTTCCTCTCTGTTTCCTCAGACTGGGTTTCTTTGCTGAGTAAGCAACAGTAACACAAAAAGGGAGTAATGGACAAACTAGGCTCTTTGGTTCAGCATTAAAATGCTTTTTACACGGAGCAAGGGCTGAGAATATAACTTACAGCAAATTCACTATAGGATTTCCATGACCAGCAGGCCTGTGGACAACGGGCACAAGTATAACGACCTAAAACTGTTTCAATGAGCGTACAGACGTGAGCATTGTTTGAACACAGATTTGAAATCTTGAACCTTTAAGCTTCACAGTATTGCTGTTACACTGAGGATGTGACACTGTGAAAAGTGAAGATGGTCTGATGTCACTTTCAGTTCCTCTTACTCTTGATGCAGATTCAAGTATCTGAGCAAACTTGTAGTTGAGCGGTGAAACAGCTGCAGTCGGTATGAACGTTCTAAAGGGTTGTCTACAGAAATATTCTAGCAGTTTTACAGTAATCTTAATGTATTCATAGGCCGTTCAGCCTGTTCAGCCTGTCAGGTTGAATAACACATGTTGACTCATAAGCCTGGAAAAACAGTTAAAATCAGTCTAAATGAGAGTGTCAGCCGAGTGCTTTAGCAGAGCATCATTTTTCACCATCTGCGCATTAAGACACAAAAGCTGGAACTCTGCTGTGGTTTTCCAGCCTCTGAGGATTTCAGGTTCCTCACAAACAGAAAAAAAAAGCAATTTTTTTTTTGGCAGTTTCTTGCTGTTCCTCTTAAAGAATTTCTCCTTTAAGGGTCTGTGTTCTCCGACCTCTGAGAGCAGGTAAACGTCGTGTCCACATTCCTGAGCCAGCGAAAGTGTCTGGCCTCGTCCAGCAACATGACACACTTCGACTACATACCAAAATAGCTTGGCGAGGAGAAACACTAACTCATATTTTAGCTGCTCAACAAGTCAACAAATCTGCAGCACAACACTGATGCTGCACAAGTTTGTCACACGGCTGCAAAGTAAAGCAAAGAGAAACAAGGATTGTTGACTAATACACAACACTACCCAGTCAACCCTTTAACTGGCAAAACACTTGAAAAAATACCCGAGACATGACCTCTGATGGTGTTACACAGCAGCCCGGCACATTGATCTGAAGGTCAGCTCCTCTTGCGAAAGTCTGACTGATAACTTACTGCCCTGTCACATTGTGAGGGTGATAAAAAGCCAGAGTTATTTTCTGTATTCAGGAAGTGAAGGTCAGAGGAAGGCAGAGCTGATCCCCCATCCTCCAGTGAAATAAAGTGAACAGGAGGAGAGTGAACCTGGATGACTGTGTATTCATGCAATAGAAAATGTCTTCAAAACAGCAATTAAGAAGCTCTTCTCCCCACAGAACAGCTCGTTCCTTCTTGGCCAGTGATAGATGGACACAGACGCAGTTTTACAGTTTTTATCAGGGTCCGACTGATGTGGGATTTTTGGGGCTGATGCCGATTCCAATAATTGGGAGTAAGAAAATTCCGAATCACATATTTTTTACTTGATACTGTACATATATAATATCCACTAAATGTGGTTATCAAGCATTTGTAACAAAGTAATGGAGGTGGGATATTTTACATCTTAATAAACTTCATTCCAAACTTAAGTGCACTGAACAGTAAATACTTTGCTTATTTGTTATTAAATAAGGAGACGCAAACATAATTACACCATTTTAAATCACTAGTCCAAGCATTTTTTTAGGATTAAGAACAGTTTTAATGTTGGTGTATATTGGTGAACCATATGCTGATTCTGATAACC
>JAQFJA010000021.1:10761620-10773990 GCA_029874485.1 Naso brachycentron
ACTCCACTACATTTATCCAGTTACTTATCTATTTTGCAGACTTATATTGATACAAAATATAATCAGCAAATAAATTATGTGTAATAAAGTAAGACTAAGAGTATATAAAGTAAAAAATGTGTGTAATAGTCATTCTGCGATGACATATTGTGTTAGTGGGACATTCAGCGTAGGAAGTACTTTTTAGCTGCCATAAATTTTGTGCTTTAGCTTAATTTTGAAAAAAGTATTTTTACTTCAGTATTTTTGCACAGTGGAAATTCTGCTCTAACTTGAGTAATGGATTTGAGTACTACTGCTGCCACTGGTAACGCCACAAACCCACGCAGAAAAAACGTAATATGTGTAATTTCAGAATCTATTTGATGCGGCTGCCTTTTTAAACCCTGTAGCCACTTACACATCCTTGAAATGACTTGTTTACTTGGCTTTTTTTTTTTTAAATGCTTTGATATTCAAAATGTATTTGTCTTAGTAGTTTTAATTAATATTTCTAATTGTCTGTGCTTTCAGAATTTAAGTAGATTGTTTCATATGTCTCTTTTTTCAGGTCATGTAAGAACGTAATGTTAGGATTAATACATATGATTTTGCTTATCTCAGTGTTCACTTGCCTAAAGAGTGAGTTTGGGTTGCTGCTTTACAGGCTGGCTAGGTAGTAGAACAATTCAGAAATCATGCTGTGTGTGAATGACATCAAGACTCTTTAAAAAAAACTAAATTATCCAGTGCATATGAATATCTTGCTTGGATGAGATAGTCTTTAAGAATCCATCTTCACTTAGTGTAAAGAACAGTTTTCATTCAATTAGTTTCCAGCAACTTTTATGTAAATATGTTTATTTTAGACAAGAATATATAAATATATATATTTATACGTATATATTTATATGAACATACAATGGCACAAACAGTTAGTGCAGGATATAAAGGTGAAGAGGTTCACAGATCAGTTAACCAGGGCAGGACAGAAAGAGAAAAATACTGAGCATCACAAACGGCCTGTGTCATGTCATCTGATGTCCACAGTGCACACCTAGCATGCAGACAGAAGTAGTAAAGGTGTGATAGCCACGATGTGCCAATATGATCAATTTTTCTGCATTGTCGACACTAGGATTGATTAAAGGAAAGTATTTGAGCACGTGTCAGTGCTCTTATGGAGAAAGTAATATGTGCAGTTTATTGACGTGCATCATAAAACTCCAATATGTGTTGGCCTTGACAGTAAAGTATTAGAGGAGTGCAAATAAGAAATAAGGTCTCATCTCCTGTCACAGAAAAACGTGCTGGAGAACTCAGTGAGACGTTCTAGGAGCTCATATGAGTAAAGTGTATAATATAACCATTCACGACTTTTATCGAAAAAATAATCTCATATTAACAATAGTTCTAAATGCAGGACATATGGCAATATATAAATACATATATATAAGGAAATTCCAGTGGAGCTTTTCACAGCTCAGATCCAGTTAAGATCCAGTTTTGTTTACTGGTCTGTCCACATACAACAGCCATGAGTCTGTCAGTCTGAAGGTCAGGGCTTGTGGGGGCTGGTGGGGCTCCTTGGCTGAGCCTTTGGACTCCCCTGAATGACACAAAGTAAAGAGCACTTTTAATTATATCATAGCACGAAAAGTCAAGCAGTCACTTTCTTAGCACTGTTGGTATGTTCATTAAAAACAGACTTAAATTGTATTGTCACTGTCAACTTTGGAAACTATCGATTAAAAAAAAAAAAAAAAGTTCTAATTTGTAAATATAATTAAGGTTTTTGCTCCCGAACAGAAAACACAATCTGCAGGAGCTTGATAACACCTATAGGGGGCAGCATTGCTCCTTGAGTCAGTGCTGCCCACACCCAAACTAAAGCTTGGAGCTCTGCTATAGTACTGATACTACTCATTTTAGGTACAGGAGACATGGCTTGGTGTACTGTTATGCTGCCAGCATAACCTGCACCAGCTTTAGGCTGCTTGCATGACATTTTTAAGCAGATTTAAAGCTGGTGGCTTTTAACCCTTTCAGATTGTGTCCCCAAAAATGAGAAAAACAAAACAAACAAGCCATCTAAAAAGCCAAATGGTCCCTACTTTCTTTCCTTCCTTCCAGGCTGTTACACTATGAAGGCATATCACTGACAAAAATTGCAAGCAGAATATTTCTGCTCTCTCTGCTGTCTAAATGATAAAAGGCAGAAAATATAGCCAGTAACCTAAAATGTAAAATATATTGTAAAGATATTGTATAGTATAAAAATGTTACCATACTTAAGTATGAGTTACAGTGACAGTTTAAGTGGGTTTTTTGGTTAGTGTGAAAGGGGCTTTTGTTTCACACTTTTAATATGCTATGCCTTCTTTTAAATGTATCCCTTGAAAAAGTTAGAGTGTAAAACTAAATAATGATAACTTTATCAATCACTCTTGTTTTAACTCTCAAATTCGCATGACAACCCCAATTCCACGGAGGAGGACGTGAATGGCGGGCTGGACTCACCGCAGCAGTCTGGGTCTTGGCATAGTTCATGTGGGCGTAGAGCAGCACAGCTGTATCATTGTGAGATGCCTCCAGTGCGATGGACAGAGCATTGCTTCCGTCCTACAGACAGACGACAGGAAGAAACAGTAAATGTGAGTTCACTTACCCTTGAAATACAAAATGTTCTATGTAAAACAGTGTGCTTTACAGTTTGACATTAAACACATGATCAGAATTACACACGACTGATCTTTCTGCTAGCCATTTTTTACGCTCTGTATGACAAAGCTATACACCCTGTTTTCATGTGTTACATCACTCTTGTGATACGTGTTAGTGTAACCTGTCCAGCTACCACCATGCATACTTGATTGGCAGGTAAATAATCAGAAAATTCATCTTTTCTGCACTCTCTGCATTTGTTTGTTTTTGTTATTATACTTTTCCTGCTATACTCAAACATGCCATTGTGTGATGGCAGTTGGGCTCTCCAACACTAAAACATGCCTGCTGAAATTATATTGGAAAAGTGCAAATTTCTCTCCCGCATGCAGCGATACGGTCGTTGTGACAGTTGTAATTATGGGGCGTTTTTTTGTAAATTAGGCAAAAAAAAGAAGAACTGAGTTGTTTCTCCTTACGAAAAAATGTGTCCATTTGTCCCTGTATGTTGGCTACTACTGTTGGTCAGCTGGTTAGAAACAACAATGCAATGGTCTTTTCAAATAGAAAGATATATGTGTTTATTTGAAAATTAAGCCAGAAATGAAGATCTGATCACAAGTGTTACCTGAGATCCTCGTGGGGACGTATTGTAATACCAATTGTAAACTGACGTACTTAGGAGTGTAAGTATGCACAGCCTCTTACACCCCTGAACCTCCTAAATGTGGCTCAACTATAGCCCTTTAAATATAAATTTACTGTGTCTACCCTCATGGTTTGTCATGCTGTTCTGTATTTCTGGCAGACAGAGTAGGTGGGGACTTTTCCAAATGTCCCCCCACCCCCTACATCCACCCCTCACTCCAGCTGTGCTGCATTGAAACACAATCCAGGAGCTGCCTGCACTGAATTGCCAACTCATCCTGGCACAGATGTGAACGCTCAAATATCTGTCTGCCTGGCTTCTCTTCAAGCATCCAGACCAATCCTCTGTAAACCCCTTTTAAACACACCCCTGTGCAAATTAACAAAAACAAACATGACATGTTACAAGCAGCGATAAGACAAGTTTCTTCTTTGTTCTCCAGTAAGACTTCTGCCAAATTTTGAAATTTATTAAGTCATTTACATCAGTGGTTGAACAAAATGATTGGATCATTCAGAGTCTAAAAGTAATCACTAATGGACTTTTTCAGCTTTTGACTATATATAGTGCCTGCTAACTTATGCATAGGTCATGTGGGTAACTGGGTAGTATGCAAAGGACTCCTGCAAGAGCCTCTGGGGCTTTGTGTCTAAAATCTCTGAGTCTGTGGCTGCAAACAGAGGAATTGTCGATTTGAAATTTATTCCCTCGGGGGTTGTAAGCAGCCCTGTGATTGTGTTTCTTGTAAACAGCACTGATTTCAGTAGAAGGCAGATGAAACTTATCTGATTGTGGCTCTTTAGCTCTCAGCCTATCTTGCTAACTAAGAAAAACATGAAAGAAGAGAAGGAGAAAAAGAAGTGATGAGGAGGGGAAACTGCTTAGACCAGCCTCCCCTGAGGAGCTGTTTCCTGAGCCTAGATTAAGCTGAATCCCAGACGAGAAAGTGCTCAGATGGTTTTAGCAGTCAGAGACAGCTGGCCTGATCTGTTAGCTCAGGGCAAGTGACTGAAAGTGTCATTCAGTGAGTGCATCGGCGAAGTGAATGCCTTACATTATCAACAATGGATATGTCGCAACCAGGCTGTTCCAGGAGCAGTTTGACTATTTCAGCACGGCCATGTTCGCTAGCACACATCAGAGCTGTCGATCCCTCGTCGTCCTGCACGTTAACATCAGCACCGCACTCTAGCAGCGCCCGCACCATCTCCTGCCGACCGTGGCTAACAGCTAGCATCAACGCTGTCTGGCCCGCCTGCAAAGATAAAAAATAAAAATTTTAATTTTCTACTATCTAGCTTTAAAAAAAAAAAAGTGGATGAGGAAATTGTTGACTTTACCTGAAAATTACCGATAAAAGCAAGTGTCATCTGATGCAATAACAAGTGACAACATGTAAGAGCCGATCCTTTTTGTGTTAATTCTTATAAAAAGGCAAGTTCAAAGTTTTTCACTACTGGGCTGTACAAAAAAGCTGTGCAATTTAGCCAAGTTTAAGAGGCTGGCTCTGTAATGTTTTATGCATCAGAAATATATAAGTTGTCAGTGGAGTGACAGAAAAAGCTAATCATGTTTTGCTGCCTCTCCATCTATATTAGTTAATGTTAGCTATTTGAAAAACTGGATAAAAAATAATTTAGTTAATTGTAGCAACAGGTAGTTGAAATTAAGGCAGTTTTTTTTTGTTTTTGTTTTTTTTTGATAGTCAATGCTTGGGTCGAGATCATAAATCATTCAGCACACTTAAATCATCAAACACAATTTGGGCCATTTGTTCATTTTGCTCTCTTCCATGACATGCTTTAGAAATGATTGGTTCTTTGAGCACTTAAAGAATTGTCTATAAATTGTTACTGAATTATAAGAATTGCAAATATTGTATTTCCTCTCTTGGAGAAAAAGTGTTTGGGCATATGATGAGATTAGGAGAACAGTTCTAAGAGCCTTGTAGCTATAGAAGATAATGAATTGTACTAAAAACCAAGCAATAACAAAGGATTCATTTACTGCTAGTTTTATGATAGTACATTTGCTTTGAACAGTCACTAATTCAAAGAAAAATTGAAACAAGTACTTTTGCAAATGTCATTTAACACTAAACTCCACTGTCCAAAAGCAAAACACAGCAGAAGATAGACTGACTTAATTTCCAGACTCTAAAATTATATTGCATGCCTTGTGTTGTAACCTACAGCAACAATAACAAGCGCCAGTAATTGGTTTTATAGCCAGTGATGCTATAAATTTGGAGCCCTATGACTTGGCAGAGTGAGAGCCTGTCAGGCACTGTGTCTAAACACATACTCTTCACAACCTGATTAAATCGAGCAAAAAGGTAAAACCACCAAGAGTCAACTGATTCTCACCAATGACTCGAGTGTCATGTAAGGCTATACATTTCCTTAATTCAATCCATAACCACTTATTCAACTGGATCTGAATGTGGTGCTTATTACAACACAGGAAATGCTTCTACCATTAAAAAAAAAAAAAAAAAGGCGAAAAAAAGTGATAATTCTATTTTCTTTACTTTCACCTGAACGTGTTGTGGGAATAAAGTGGGCATTCATTCAAAACTAATTTCTGTTTTGACCGTTCTAAAAAGTAAATAAGTCATATTGAATTTCCTTGACTGCTTTTGACATACAGCACAAAAATATTTGCACAACACATATATCCTTGAAAGCCTATTTTGTAGTGATCTTTCATCTACATAACGCTTTTAATAGACTTAAAACCAACAAAGTAAAGATAAGAGCACGCACATCTTAAATGTTAAGTCCCTGGTGCTGAACCGTAAAACAAAACACTGAAAAAGGAAAAATTAAGTTTGCACACTGGATCATGCTCCCGATAAATGAATGGGAGCATGATCCAGTGTGCAAATTTAATTTTTCCTTTTTTGGACTTAAAACCAAACCATCACAAATGAATGCCTAACAAAAACCTTAACCGTACTCTAACCCTAACTCGAAAACTAAATCTTAACCCTCAAACCGTTGTTAAAACTTGTGGGCACATGGTTTTGGACCCAAAATTCTGTAAACAAAACACAGTCTCACACACAAACACACATACACACACACACACACTCAACATAAACCATCAAGAAAAAAGCTGTGATTAGATTTGGTGAAGGAACACAGCAAAATATAACACTATTACAGATCAAATGAGAGTTGCCTTTGGTTGATTCATTCAACAGTGTCAGCTGAGTCAGGTTGAAACTTTATTAGTGCTAAAATGCTTCCGGCTGATGGAACCAAGTAGATTCATACTGGATCTTTGTTTTGTTTGTGGCACAAGTATTTTCACATTTTACAGCATGAGAAAAAAATGTCCCTATCTAATGTAGTATAAACTGTAATGTGATTGCTCAGAATATAATTGATGATTTTACTTATTTATTTTATAGGGTTATAGGGTTTTGTTTTTTTTTTTGAAAAGCATTAACTACATCCCAAAAATTACCCACATATGACAGGAATGACCGAGTGAAATGATTTGGGGAGTATAGAAGGAGTATCAGAAAGTGGCTACAGCAGTATTTCAGGAGTGAACATACATGACTGCTGGGTATGGTACACAAGCTCTGTGAACGGTGCTTAAAGGATTCAGACTTGCCTGGCTGGCCTTGGCATTGACATTGCCCTGACCGAAGAGCTTCTTGACCACAGCCATGTCCTCCTCCTCCTTCACAGTGGAGAGAGCAGCCAGCATGATGGCTGTGTAGCCCGCTTTGTTCTGCTTATCCACACTGCAGACACCTGTAGGGAACATGTTTTTATTGCTGTGTATTTAATATTGTTCTCCAGACATCTTTTTAAGTTTATGAAAATACTCTGCTATGATTACTATTGTGTTTAACATGGTTTTCCCACGTAAAAAGTTAAGGTCCCGATAAGGGGGAGGAGGGACATCTACTTCTTTTTCCTCACTGAGAAAAATTTCTATCAATAACAAAGCTCGTACCCAGGCTACCATTGCTGTTTGCACTAGGTTGACCAGTGAAAGAGCAATGTGCCTCAAGATGGCTAGCTAGGGGAAACATTCAGATGAGGAGACTGTTGTTAACAAAAATCAGTGACTAGCAGATGTATCAGAATGGTAAGTGTAGTCAGCATCTTTTATTTTTTATTTATGTTGTTTGTTAGCTTGTAACTAGCAGTGGCGACACAGCATTAGTGGTTGTGCTAGTGCAAGTCAATTCTCAAAAAAACTGTTTGAATTACTAACTGTATTACTACAATAGTCTGTATTCTAACATCCAGGGGTGTAGTGTGGCATTTTCAGTCACTGACCTGTGTCGAGCAGCAGTCCCACCACACCGAAGTTGGAGTGGGAGACGCTGTAGTGGAGAGCAGTGTTGCCGTTGCCATCTGTCATGTTGACTACATGCTGCAGCAGCACTGACGACACCTCAGTAAATGCCATCAGGTAGTCAGAGACCCGTGAAGGCTGAGCCATCTTGGCACTAGAGATGCGGAACCACTCAAGCTGGACAGTGTGGGTGCTGGAGAGCTGAAGGTGAGAGGGGGAAGTCATTATGTACAAGTATACAACGTAAACAAGTGAGCAAATAACATGAAGCATATCTATTTCAGTATAGAGACAATAACTAAGTTGATACTACAATTTCTAATGGTTTGGTTAAATTACAAATAATCTATACAGTATATTTTTATCATTTACCCCGACTTTCTGCTGCTAATGTCATCAGTGTTCCTTTTCCTGAGCCTTTCCTCAGTCTAGACTTCCGTTATTGTTACATGAAACTCCTACTGTTTGTTATTAATGTTTGCAGGTGCAGGAAATACCTCTAAACAATAAAATATAGTCCCACAGCTTACATCAATTGTAAGTAGTCATGATTTTGCATTGTTCCAGTAATGAAGTGGTAGTGTTAAATGTGTAAGAGTGACAAATAGTTTTAAGAAGCATGCAGGAACGCACCACTTCCTTACTCTTCAGTGTTTTGATGTCATCGTTCAGGTGGTTCTTAAGGATGAGGCAGGCTTCACGCATTTTGGAGCTCAGCTCAAACCTGTATCAAAATTTACACAAACATGTTTGCATGATAAGACTTGTCAAGTCTCTTTGTCAGGCAGTATGATTCACAGCACTGCTTTTTAATCAGAAAACCACGTTAACCTATTTTCTGTTAGCCCCTGAAACTGCATTAAGCAATATAGCAAATTACAGAATGTACTATTTGGAACTCAGTAACAACATACTTCTCTTTCACAGCATCTGATGAGTAATTTGTGGCTCTCAGGGTTTCCTCATCTGTGTCACTTTCATCCAGATTAACGTTTCTCTCCTCCTCAGATGTTTCTTCCTCCAGAGCTGCCTCGTCTTCCTCTGTGCTGTCCAAGCCCTCGCCTTCTCCACTTTCTGCCGAAGTACTCCCATCTTCCTCCTCTTCTTCTTCATCTTCCTCCTCCTCTTCCTCACTGGATGTGGATTCATACCTAGGAGTACAAATATTTGCTTAAATACAAAGCAGCTTCTTTGCACTTTGATTGTTCTTTCTTTCAAAAGCAGCACGGCAAAAACTTGTCAGACCTGTGAGGTGTTATTTCCGATCTTTTGACCACATGCCGCCCTTTTATTTTTACTGTGGTACAAAATAAAATTAGGTTTAATGTTACCCACCCTCCATTTAGAATGCCAACAAACTGCAAGCTCTTCTTGCCAGTGGTGCGATTCTCGCCTGAGTTACTCCCATCCTTCCTCTTCATGATTGATTTCAACATGCCTGTCACCATAAAGGAAACAGATAAATCAAACAATAGTTCAAACGAGTGTACACCAAAGTTCAAAAAAGCATACCTCACACATGAAACATGATGTAAACAAAATTAAGTTGTCAGTCTCCGTCCATCCCCACTGTTTTATGACTGCATAGTGCTAAAACTAAGTATGCAAGTGTTGTCCAGTGGTTTTGATAGCCAACTAATCATCTACTCTGCTAAACCCCTAGTGTATGGTTTGTCCTTTTTGACGTATTTGTGAAGAAAAACATAAAAAGAAACCACTTGATGTCCTGACCCCAAGCATGTTAAACCCAGCAATGAAGAGAAATACCTCTAAGCTCTCACCTGTCTTGGTGTTGCTGGGTGCAGACTTCTCTCCTTTGTCTTCCTCTTTCGTCTCTGCCATTCCAATCACTTCCTCCTCTGGTGAAACCTTGTATTCGGCAATGGTCAGTTGTCTTCTCTTTGGCATTTTCTGCTCCTCCATTGTTTCCTCATGCAAGTTCTCACATTGGCACCCAGTGCTGACTACTGTAACAGGAGCTGGTTGTGCTGTTTCCACTGAAGCATCAGTCTGGGTTCCTTGTTCAATTTCATCTGCTTTTAAATTCTCACCTACACATGCATCGTTCATCTCAGGAATGCACAGAACTGCAGCATGCTTTGACACAGGGGTAAAGGTTTCTACCTGGGCATTTGCTGTGTCAGGTTTTGCAAGAACCCCCTTCTCAAACGTAACTTTGGAGGTTTTCTCTTGTATCTGGGCTTTAAGGACAACCAGGTCTTTGTCAGACACACTCAACCGTTCCTCTAGGGCCGCAATGCTTTCCTGCTGGAATTTAATGGTGTCCTGTAAGGTGTCAATCTCTCGTTGTGTTTCACTCGTCAGCCCAAGTAGTGATTCCATAACCCACACCTCTGCCTCTTTTGTCTCCACCCCGGCCTGTACTCCCTCCTCATGAACCGGAGGGGCTTCTGTTCCAGTGCCTTTCTCACAAACATTTACCCTGATACCCTCACAAGCATCTTTCACACCCTGTCTGTAGTGGAAAACAACAGAGTCCATTGGCATGTCCTCCCCAGCGGCCACTGATTTCGTTTCAACAACACACACTTTTTCAGGAACTTTTACTGAAACTTTTGATGAAGGTTCTGTAGCTTTCTCGTCCTTCCCTTCAAATTTCTCAGTGAGTCTTTTCAGCTCACCAGATTTCCCTAGGCCTTTATGTCCAGATGAGGTTGGTGAAGTCAGTCGACTGTGGATACTGTGGTCACTTTGAATGGTCTCTGTGGTCTGGGTAGAGGACTCTGCGGACGGCTGCCTCTGCTGGGCCACCTCAATGGCTACTTTCTTCTCCTGCAGGGCTATCAGGAGCATGTCTTTCTCTGCACGAAGCTTGGCCACCTCTTTCTCAAGGGCAGGAACACCCTTAACCCTCTCTTCCATCTCTTTCAGCTGTTTCAAAGCTGTAGCCATCTGCTCTCTAACTGTCTGCAGCTGGCTTGGTGGAATTGGAGTCATTGTGGTGCCACCAGCTGGAGTACTGAGCCCAGAGGTCTGAGGACTGGGTTTAGTCCAGTTACTCTGCAGAGGCTGAGTGGATGGAGAGGTTAAGAGCTGTTTGGGAGGATCTGCCAGCTGGAAGCGCCCACCATTCTGGTGTTGGTGGGTTTGTTCCTGTTGTAGCCGGCGGCTTGTTTCCAATAGAGTTCGCTCAACTCTAGGGTTGCGCTGCGGTGGAGGAGGTGGAACTTTGGCTCCAGCAGACAGTGGGGGAACACTTAAGAGGGTCACAGGGGAAAGTAAGAGCCCTTCACAAGGTGCTGACCCAAGGCGGTTCCGCGGTGGGGGCGGCGGAGGAGCTCTGCCATCCTCACTGGCTGGGGATGCCAGGGACTCTGTGGATGTCCAACCACTGGTACGTCCCCCCACACTTGGACTCCTCTGTGAGAGTTTGACACCTCTGCGCCGGGAGCTGACAGGTGCCCGACGGAGATTGTGCCCACTTTCTATCTCTTCTACATACTTAAGGAAGTCCAGATCCAGCTGGAAACCATACGGAGTCTGGACAGAGTAGGAGCCAGGCTGGTCAGCCGCTTCCTGACTGGAGTAGATGAATGGAGAGCCCAGATCTGAAGGGGAAAAAACATGTTACAATATGGCTACATACCAACAGCCTATGGAGTTTAACTGTAAACAAAAAGTTATGTTTGCGCACTGTGCTTTGCTGAAAAACACTGCGTGTATACTTGTGTCTAACAAACATATTAATGCATTTCCTATCTCAAAAAACACCTGCAGAGGCCATTTTTAATATTTTAAATTTTGCAAGGTTTACATCCATGTTTTCTGGCTTGCAGTCTACTTTTTTGCTTTCTTGACACATTGCTGTCCTTCTTTGCACATTACTTCCAATTGTCAATAGATGTAATAGCTAATAGTATATGTGCATCCTTAGAAAAATTAGAGGGGTTTAACATGTTTGTGCCTTAGTGCTACAGTCAATACACAAATTTGCAATGTGTCATAATAACTTGGGGATTGTTGGTGTCTGATCTGTGGTGTTTATAGTACAAGTATCAAGTAGACTCATTAAATAATTTCAAATATATTTTGTTGTCTGTGGTTAACAGTATTGTGATACCATCTCTGAATCACCTAAGTGCAGTTAACGTAACAAACCTCTTACTGGCAGGTTGAAAAAAATTATTTGATTAATCACACCAGTAACTTGGAAAAACTACAGCACACCAACAGATGAGAGAGATGCCTAAACATGTACATTTTCACAGTCAAAAAGAACTTTAGATACGAAGTGGAAATACAGAAACAATATTTATGTAGTTTCTTACCAGGAAGCTTTGGGTTCACTTGCACTGACTGAGTCATTTTTCAGCACTTGGACCTTTCAGCACACGCACAGCTTCAAATCAACACCTGGCAAAAGAAAACACACAGTGACATGAATGCATTTGTCATGACTATTTTAAGACAAACAGGAAGGAAAAGGATGTAATTTTCAAAACACTGCACAGTAGTCTGGTAGAAACATTCGCACAAGCGCCTCATTGTCACAAACTGACAGTGAACAAGTGTGTTGCTTTTATATTGACTTATTTCTCTGTAAGCATCAAAATCACATGCTTTAAATGTTGTCCATGTTTTTGTCAACAGGGGACGGCTTCACACAACAAACAATGAAAAACCTCCAGAAAACACACGTGGCTCCTTGCTTAATGCTTAATAATGTTAATGTCGCTTAATGGCCAACAGATGCTTCTTTATTTGTGGGGGGGGGGGGGGTATGATTACTGCATATTG
>JAQFJA010000021.1:10922540-10933579 GCA_029874485.1 Naso brachycentron
TGTGTGAGACTGTTTTACCTCTATAGTTAACTCTCAAATTTTAATACCATTGCAGTACAGATCTGCATCATGAATGAAAATATCATTTACTATTCACAAACAAGCACATTCTCATGTACATGAATACATTCATGCAGTTTCTATTCTGCCTTACTTGTGTAACTTGTGCTAATGACACTTTTATGACTGTGATGACTTAACTTAATTATAATTATAACTTAATTATAATGGTCCATATTTTGCCCATGTGGGACCTATGTGCACATGGGAACTGGTGTTACTTGTGTTACTTGTGGTGTTTTCAGTCCTACATGGAGCACTTGTTTTGGGTGAGGATTAAAGGAACCAGTGCCTGCTGGGATAATTTTATCAATGAAGTTGTTGTTCCTGTGTAAAGGTGCTAAAAAAAACAACCAAAATGGCCCAAATCAACCTCAGTGAAAGACTGCAGTGGCATGTGGAAGTACCTGCACAGGCAGCTGAAACATGTAATGGAAAGTATAAATAAAAGTAAAAGTAAGTATGTACAGAGTAAGCAAAATTTGTTTATCGTTCCATTTTGCTTGCATTTCTGCTGGTGCACGCATGCCCGCTGTTTCTGAATGGCCATGTGGTTTCCTTTTTTAGGTGTGTTAGTATTGACAGAAATCTAAAATGCTTTTTTAAAATGAATATGAATTGATATGCATGTAGCCTCAAAGGGTCTTCCATGATACGGTGTCAGAGAAGTGTGCTCTGCTCTTCATGATGTTTGAGCTGTTGATAGCAGAGTCAGGACTCAGACCTTGAAAATGGGTAGCTAAGTATCTCCATGTGTGTTTGATCTATTTCTAAATTGATTCTTTGAAGAATGAAAGCTTTTAACACGGGCTGCCTTTTGAAAAAGCATCTGAAGGCGGCGGCATACATTCACCGCATCTGAAGAAGTGAATGCCTTCTACAGGTTTGTTGTATGAAAAGATGTCACTTAGGGCTTTGTTTGTTGACAACTTGAACCTTCCAGTGCAGATCTATTTTTGTGCTTATATTGAGACACAAGGCTACAGAAATTAGTTCCTTTCACAGCAAGAAAAGAGGAAAGAAAGAGATGGACCAGCACTCGCACATTTCTTTTAGAGAGGAAGAAGAGAGAGAGAGAGAGAGATCAAAAATAAGATTCACGCACAACAGCGGAAAAGACAATAAGGGATTTGTGCAACTCTCCCCGGCTCAGAATAATCATTTCCTCATTCTATGTGAAGGCCTCCACACATTGAAGTTGGGAGGGAGCTCAAAGGGAGTAACCACAGAAGTATAAAGAACATGCACACTGTACAATATAACACATCAGCCAGAGAAAAAGACAGGAACGAAAGAGCTAGCCTCAGCCTTTACGCAATCTTTGTTTACATTCCTCCTCCCACCCCCCTCTCCTCTTCCATATTGAGCCTCTGCCAATTTCCAGAATCCCCATGGCTGTACAGTTTCTGACATCAGCTCTGCGCCGCACGCTAGGCGTTGGACACAACACTAATGCTCCGCAGTGCTTCACAGTCAAAATGAGCGTGTACTACACACTACTTGGCAGAGGTTCAAAACTCCGTGCCAACTGACTGACTTTTTTCTGTTTCCTCAGTCACACCAACTCTTCCCCTCCCGTGCTGCTCCTTCCCCACTCGACAGGAAGACTTTCAGAGGTCTTCCCGTGCTGCCTCGGCCTTTTGTTTTCATGACACGAACAGGGCCCATTAACCTATGTTTTGTTTTAGTAATGCACAGATTGCAGCCCATAGTGAATTAAATGGAAAGGTCCCTGTGCTGATTAATTCCACCCCTACAGGCTCCAGTTAATAAAACCAGATTCCAGACGATGCAAATTACAGAAGTTCTAATGGTTTGTTTTGTCAGTAATTATCTTGACTAATACAGTTAAATCCCAGCGAATGGATTGTAGAAAAATGTGCAGTGTGAAAAATGTTGCTTGAGTAATGACTAGATTGTTCAAAGACAAAGTCTTGTAATTATTACACTTTGATATTAGTTATTCATTAACAGCAAAAAGACAGGTGGATTTGAGAATCTAAGAAGCACAACAAAAGGTCCGTATTGCATGATTTCGTCAATCTATGAACTCTTTTACAATTCAAGGCAGTTCCCAGTCGACTTCAGTTTTGCCTTTTGCAGTGCGTTTTAACTAAAAAAAAATTGGCTGTGAAAATACCCAACTTAGAAATGCAAGTACAACATAGTCTGGCCTTTTCATACAAACGTAAGGTAGATCGAAGGGCCTGGATGAGACTACAGAGGAATATAAACCCAGAGAGCACTTATCACACAGCTGTATCAGCAGAAATCTGATGGGCAATCCCAATAAGTGTCGCTCCCAATTGGCTCTTATTCAAGCCACATTTCCTGTAGTCACTAACAGCCCCCTTCCCCCCGCTCCCGATGAGTGAATGTGTCTATGTGAGCAGTTTAATGTTTAATGCCAACTCCCCTCCATTCGACCTGATCATTGTAAGTGCCATGAATTTTTAAAGGCATCCTTACTTTACTGTCCATCTGGGCTCCATCTGCCCAGCTGCTGGTGTTTAAGACAGAGACAGAGACACGGGAGAAATGACTTCAAAGGCTCTGCATGGCCTCTGGACGAATTCTGGCCTGAGGAGGATATTGTTTATAAAGGGGGCAGTTACTGTATATGAATCAATACCACCACACTAAAGGGACTAGGCATTAATGAAACAAGATCGTAATAGTACATGCACAATTTTTTGTGGAGAAAGAGCTGCTCTGAAGCCAATTGGCTACAGTGTTCCTGGAGAAGAGGTTTACTAACTGATAGACACGGTTGCCAAAAGGTAAAATTAGGCTAATACATAAAAATGAAGAAATTAAAAACATAGTTTGTCATGAATTCTCTCATTCTTTCACGTCCTACTAGTGAGTCTACTTGCTAGCTGACAAGTTTAGCTAGATAGCTATTGGCTGTTAGCAGGACAACTTCAACGTGGAAGGTTAGGCTAACAAGCAAACGAGGTTGTGTAGCTGACAGAGCTTACTTAGCTAAAATAGCTTCTGTAACTAACGCAGCTGAAGTGAAATGTTGGATTTTTAGATCTAATCAAAACAAAAGAAGTACAATGCTTGTTGCTACATTTCTTTGTTTAAAAGCCTACTGGGAATTTTGAGTACGTAATCAAAATCGAGAACCATACATTATTGGGGGCCAAGCAACAAAGCTGGAAAACCTAGTACATACATACATATATATATATATATACACACACACACACATACATTTTAATTTGAGAGTGTGGTCTAGACCTACTCCATATGTAAAATGTCTTGAGACAACTTTGTTGTGATTTGGCGCTATATAAATAAAAATTACTTGACTTGACTTATAATGCGTTATACAGTAGGTGGTTATGGTTATGGTTTACCCTAACCCTGCTTATGACTATGATTATATAGCACAATAGGCACACCATAACATATGTTAAGTATGTTTACAACGCATTAAAAAAACTATCTTAAATTGTCTTCATATTGGTGGAAATCTATCTTGTAATACAGGTAGTTTTAGTTTTGAGAGGTTTTAAGATGTCAGTTTCTTTTCTACTGACCCCATACAATAGAAGTAAATGGGGTTTTTTTTGTTTGGTTTTTTTTTGGATGTCCTACGAGTATTATGCTTACATTAAAAAACATCTCACAACTGTCTTATAACAATTGCTCCAATCGCATAATCTACCGACGCTGTTGTAGGTTTCTCTACAGCATCTCCATGGCTATCAATGTTAATGTGAAAACATATTTCTCTCCAAACCTTCCCAGCATTTGACTGTTGGCTGACTGAAACAGATGCATGCAGGCCCACTGGCTGTAGGCTAGCACGTGTACCATTAAATTTAAAAGCAGCCTGAACACTTCCTGGAAATAAAAATGGAGAGTGCAAAGAGTGATATTGATAGGGACATTTACAGGGGCAGATGTATGGGGGAGGGCTGCATTGGTATCACTGAAATAACTCAGTTGAAATGGCACCCTACCAGCAAAGCAAATCAGTTTCAATTACAAAATAATCTGACAGCGCTGGCAAAACTTGATATCAGCACAAATCCTTGGCGTTTATTTAATTCAATCGCACTCCACTGCCTCAGCCAGATATGACACTGCTGGCAAGGTGCCTTGAACATTTTGATTAATTCACTTAAAACCACAGTGTAATCAGACATTCAAACAGACAGCGCCTCCTGGCTTGATTTAGTCTGACCTTTCAGCTGAGCCTGTGGAAAAAGGAAGGTGGTCAGGTGATCCACCAGGAATGCAGGTTAACTGATATATCTTAGGCACACACAGCTTGGGGGATACCTCACCTTAAAGTAGGGTTGTGTGCACCTTTCCTCCATGGCTCCTTGAAGATTCAGCTTATTCAAGGACTTTCATTGAACCTATTTAACTGGACTCATTTCCCTGGACTGGCTTATTTTACTACTCTTGTTACAATGGATTCACTTCTTTAGTAGTGTACCTGTTATTAAATTGTTTTTGGTTTACAATCTGAACTTTCTGATAACTTTTCTAACTGACTTATTCTCACATACTGTACTACTGTCAAGTGAAGAGAGGGATGTTTCTTTAAAAGTTTCTCACAATACCCTAAGCTTTTTTATGAGATTTACCTTGGACTGCGTCAAGAACCTGTTGTGAGCCCATAGAGACATTATACATAATACTGGCAGCACAAATGACATGACTTGAACATAAGAAAGAAGAAGATATTGCTCAGTCTGAAGAGCTCCAACTGCAGCAGGCTGATAGAGGCATGCCAGGTTTCTGCTGAGGATCTGGGGTTCCTGGTGGCCACATTATCACCCACCCTCAGGCACATTCCAACAGCCTCCACCCACCTGCCCAAAATAAACTGTACAGCCTTAACCCCTTCCTACCCACCCAGTAGCCTCCAAAACACTCAACATGCACACATTTCACTCACGGAAATGTGCAAGTGTAGGTTTCAGTGTTTAACAATGACTGGGTTTGACAATGCTGCTCAAATTGACAATACTAATTTGTTTCACTCAAACTTGAGATCAAAATTTCCTCCTGTAAGTCTTAGAGACTCCACTGTTGTTCCAGCCTCCTTTTTTCAGTTCAAAACTCATTTAGTCCTCTGTGATCATTTAAGAAATGCAGACTTTCATTATGTGCACAATACTGATAAAAAATGGCAGTTGAATGCTCTTCTGCCTCAACAACAGCCGTTGGATACTCATCATTAGAGTAAAACATTTAAGTAAGTAGCAAAACCTTTCCAAGAATGACTGCTGAAGGGTTTGACTAGCAATCATCTGGTGTAGCATCAATCCTTTGTTTGGCCAACTGAAGAAAACGCCTCTGAAAAGCCTCTTAAGTCTGTCGTAGCCAATGAGAGCTTGTCAGGTATCACAATGACTGGTATAAAGTGAGAATTCTGAGTGTTTGTGTGGTTCGGATACAGGGGTTTTTGGGTGAAGTTACTCTAGCCTTGAGAGCTGCATCTTACTGAATTTCTCAGGCAGCTGCCCAAATTTGTTTTGCATGCAGACAAAGTATGTTATGACATTTTGCTTTGGGCTTATACAACTATTACACACTACACAACCACTATTACAGATGTTACAGTAAAGTTTCAACATCTGACAATTGTTAACCACTTGGTGAAGAGGAGAAAATGTGGAAGTTTGCACTGAACATGTATTAAAAACTCTGGTCTGTGTAGATTTAACTACCGTCTCGTTTTCACATGACTAGAACAAACCACAAATGGCGGTTGCAGAAGAAAAAGAAGAAGCAGAAGGAAAAAATGGCTCCAACCAAATATAAATTAAGGCTGAAATCACTGAGTTTGATTTGCATGGGGTTAGAATTATCAGGGGACAGACTGTCTTCACCATAACTGGTCTGTCATTTTTGCTTTACACACTGCAGACGCAGCACGTTCGCAGAGGGTTATAATCACAGCCAAAGCTGCCATTATTACTGATCACCGTAATCATCCAAGGGCAAAATTAGTCCTGCGTGAATAATGTGCAAGACTAAAATCCTGGATTCACAGTATTATAAACTCTCAGCAGCAAAGCGGTTAAGAGCCACGACTCTCTGCAAACAGATGTGACTTTCGTTGCTCTGTTCCCCATACCATATTAGAATGCAGAAGGTTTAAAATGACAACGTGCAGCTTGCTCTCCATAGTAGGAGGAGCTTGACATTGTATAGGCGTGCCATACAATATGTTTTAATCAAAAATGGGTTGGGTAACACTATCTTAACAGCCAAGATACTGGCTGTCTTGATTATGCAACTGTCGGTGACTGACTGCCGTGTCATGATAAATATGCACTGTATGTCCTACCTGATGTATGAAAACCACAAACTGTTAAGTATACATTCAAGTCAGTCACACAAAGCTTTATGAAGGGAGGGAACAACTATTTAGAGAAGCAGAGTATAGGTTTTAGGAGAGTTTAATTCCCTACGCTCTGTAATTACAAGAAATAGGCCTCAAATTACAGATTCTATGGTTACGTTCAAAAATGAAGCACATGAAGGCTGGGTGATATGCGCTGAAGTTAATTTACCTCCAACATACTGAAGGCATCAATGTAAATTTCTTTTCTAAAAGAGTTTAGCAATCCCTGCTCAATTGAAAGACAAGTCACAGCTCATACTGTCAAACCTGTTTTATAGTTTCAAATATCACCACAGGCCAAGAGTGGGTTTGCATTTTTTAATAGTTGACGTCCATTACAGTAATTATATAAGCTGCATTGGTGGGTGTTTGGTGGCTGGGCAAACTTTAATCCCAGTAAAAGCAGACGCAGTTTTTAGTTGTTACACCAAAGCAGATGCACAATCAAAGGGGTTCACTGAGAAATATGACATGAAAAATACTGCTTGATATTTGTGCTTTACATTTAATGTCTAAAATACAGGATTTTTGAAAGTTAAAGACATAAAAAGGCTTTTCATTTGAGCGGAACTATTATTTTTTTCTCTAACATAAATAACTTTGTCCAGTAAGCTCACTCCTCTTCTCAACAACTTCTATCAAATTTTTTAGAAGAAAAATTTACTGTCATGACGCCAATTGTCTGTGTATACTACAGGAAAGCAACAATCTGAGTCAAATATTGCAGAAAATGAAAAAGAAATTATGTATTAAACAACAAGTGATTCAGTATTTCATCATCAGCGGTGAACTGTGAGTGGATTTCATCTCGTCCCCAGTCCCTAGACAGCAGCCCTGCATTTAAACTTAGCTGTTGACAGACTTAAATCTCTTCACGTAAACAGCCCATCTTATTCCACTGGGGCCTCCCTCATAATATCCAGTCCACGAGCATGTTTACAGTAAACACGAGCATGGTAAAGCTGTTAAAATGCACTCTGCCCCCTCTCCTCCAGGTGCCCTCAGCTTCGCTTCCTCAGCCTGCAGTCCTATTCATGACAAGAAACTTACTTTTTTTTTTTTAACGCTTAGGCCACATTAGTTATAATGTCAGATCTCAGCAGGCACTAAGCTGCTCTACCAGTAAAAATTGATTGTTAAAGCCTTTAACATATGTACCCTGCCAGAATGTCAGGGAAAGGACAAACTAAAAAGCCTGAGCTTAGGGTTTATCAACATTTGGCCAGTGGCCGGTGTTAACTTCCCACCCTGGTCGGATTACTTCATGTGCTGCTGAGAAAGTGACATGATGTGAGCGGTGTGAAGGCCAGATGTGGCCCTCTGGTCAACAACCAACTCTTTAGATTTATGAACATCCTCAGTGTGCTAAAGCAGCTGATTTAGGGTGTTTTTCTGTACAATGACAACAGGATAAACCAACAATAAAAAAAAAAACTGCAAAAGTCAAATCTACAGTCTTTGACTTGACTGAATATCCAATTGCAACATTCATTTACTTGTAATCGCCACTCATTTAGTACAGTGACAGGAGCAGAAGGTATCTAAAGAAATAAAGACATCCTACCTGTCTGAACTGCTCCTCATAGGTCCATTCTCCGTGGTCCTGCCCTCCCAGATGGCTGTGTGTGGCGTGGGGAGGCAGGATGGCTACGCGGGGCTCCTGGTCGACGCTGGGACGGGCCTTCAGCAGCTGGGAGTGGGGGTGGAGTTGACGGTGGGGCAGCAAGAGAATGCCCTTTCCAGGAGCTACTGCATCATGGCCTGTTGGCAGACCCTCCTCTGCAAGGTCGTCGTCAAAGTCTTCTTCCATCTCACCTTCAAAGTCTTCCTCATCCCACTTCTGTTTGCTGTGTTTAAAGAACAGAATATTGTTGAAAGATACAAACAAATAAAGACCACTACTGGAACATGACATGTTTTCAGGCAACTTCAGGACTTACATCTGCTCCTCTTCATCTGACCCCATCATCTCCTTGTAATGCTCCTCCCCTTCATCGTTGTCATCATCATCACCTTCCTCCTCGCCGCCACTGCTGCGCTCAGACATGGGGCTGTCCGAGACCCTCTGCAGCCCAGCTGCCACAGCACGCATGGCAGCCAGTGCTGCCATCTGGGCCTGCTCTGTATCAGGGGCCGGGCTCCCCATGGGCTCATCCCCTCCTCCTCCACCTGTGCGGATCTGAGTATGTTGCGCGGCGGCTTGTTGCTGTAGCTGCTGCTCCATCAGCAGCTTGGCCCTCTGCTGCCTGTGCAGGTTCTCCATAACGGCCTGCAGCTTCATCTCCGGGGAAAGCGGCACGACACTCAGCTGCCTTCCTTCCCCTCCTCCCCCACTTACAGAGCACCAATTGAGGGACAATGGCAGATTCTTTTGCCAGGGAGAGCAATTGCCAACTGTGCCTGTGGTGGAGCAGCTAGCAGCTGGCTGAAGGTTTAGAAGTTATAGTTATGTTGAAATATGGGTACTTGAGAAAAAATGGAAGGAGAAGGAGAAGGAGGAGGAGGAAGAGGAGGGGGGTCGGTGAGAGCTCTGAGACATGCAGCCACTGGTCAGCTGCAGTTATGGAGACAGAGGCCTCTCTCTTGTCTCAATGGTTTTTTCTGCAGTTGGGGGGAAACCAAAGCTGCCAGCAGGGCTGAGCTGCACAGCGTTCGATGAGGCACAAGTAGCAGATGCGAAGGCAGGGGTACAAGACTGTGCTGACAGACTACAAAGACCTGAGGGAGAAAAAAAAAAGGTGTCAGACTGCAACTTCCCCGCTGTTTGTTAACATCGATCCCTGAAGTTGAAGGGCAAAGCAGCAAAACTGTTTAACAAAACTCCTCAAAGCAACAGGTCAGTCACACGTGTCTCTACAGTTAAACTCAGCTTTCCTTTGTTGATTATTCACTACAGTTGACATCTTTAACACTCTCTTCTCTGACTGAATACTGTTCGGACAAATCAAAAACCACTGTCTTTTTTGTGTATCTTGGTTTTTTTTGTTGTTGCTGTTGTTTTTGTTTTTTTAAACTAATGCTTGCTTTCTCCATGTTGAACCCCCTCATCATACGAAGAGTTAAAGATACAAATGGATGAAACAACTAGCAAAAAGTCCAAAGTATTCTTTGAAGAACTTGATCACTTTCACATTTATAACAATCAAGAGCCTGACCAAAACTTTGTAAAAGTTTTGCAGTTGCGGAACATCCGAAAATTACAGCAATGATTACAGAGTAAAACAAACATCAAGTCATTTTTAAGGAAAAGGCCTTATTTCATGTACAAAACGCCAATTTCAGCCTAAAATCTACAGGAGAATGATTACAAAGTCACTGAGTTCATGTCCGTTGTGCAACACGTGCAGGAAAACTAACACAAGCAGACCAGACAGGCTGCCCACACAGGACAAAATGTTTCAGTCTCAACTACAAGGGGAAGTGAAATCACCGGAAGAACCGTCACTTTCTTCACCTGGTTGGCTAAAAGCCAACACTAACTTCAGCCTACCAGCAAAAATGAGCAATGTCAGTCGACAGTCTCAAGTTTACTAAAACATACACAATTAACGTTCAGAGGTGTGACTCTGCTCAGGTATGACTGGTGTGTTTTTCCCCTCATAAACATATTTTATTGCGAGTAAGAGACACAGAGGGGAGTTTTTGTGTAACTTCTGTAGGCGGCAATGCTTCTCCTACATACCTGTTTCGGAAATTGCTCAGGTATGCAAAGCAGTCTCTGCTACCACCAACAAGCTTCGACATTCTGGTATCAATAATATATGTTCCCCTATGTCAACTGTTCAAACTCAACAGGGAAGACACGTACACCCGAGTTATACCGGAGGGAGAGTAACAGTACGTCCTGCTGACTCTCTGTTTACTCAGAACTTGTTCTAAATGTTAGCAAGTCTGGGTCTGAGGAGACTGAGGCTCGGATCAGTCAGGCAGAGATAAGAGCTGTACACCGAGTCAACAGCATGTGGGGAAATAAGTTTTAAGTGCAGGTGCTGGACATGCTGAGGTGCAAGTCATGACAGGAGGCAGGGGGTGACTGTACGCCAACACTCATCCAGCTTCCCTGACTAATATATAAACAGACCTCTGTAACCACCACCTGCTCTCATCCTGTACTTTCACAAACTTCAGGTTTTGCATTGCACGTCTTAGACTCTGGCTGTGAGCATGGATGATGCTTCTGAGTCACAGCTTAGTTTGTATTACTATTATAACCATACTGTACTGATAATTTGGTTTTCAGTTACCGAAAGAAAACACTTTGCATTAATATTCATAAATGCCTATACAGTGATACTGTTTTTGTATCACTAATAGTCAGAAGATTCTACAGGGAAGTCCTGTCTGTCTTTGTTCCCTTTAGATATTCCACATGTGGTTATTTTACAGAACCTATAGATTAACTTGACTGAGGTAACATTTCCATTGTTACACACTAACCACATCTGCACAAAAAACAATAAAATCAAAAGGTATTTAGTGCCTCACTTTGATGTTTAAAACGTCAGAATGTTAAAAAGCTCCAGTGCTACAGCGATGTCACTGTCATGAAACCCTAAAACTTCCCAGCAACAAAATGAAGTTTCCAAAAAGGAATTGTGAGTCA
>JAQFJA010000021.1:10988650-11009180 GCA_029874485.1 Naso brachycentron
TGTGAGAAAACTACAATAGAGGATTGTTAAAGGTTAAAAGAGCAAATTCGCAATAGCTGTGACCAGCAGTCTACGACAAACAGTTGATGAGTAATGGGGGGTGGGGGGGTGGACTAATGTGTCAGGGCGAGGCAAGCAACAATCAGTGAAAATGTGTGTGTGTGTGTGTGTTTTTACAAAGTCTAGCCATGTTACATGAATCCGTTCAGAAGTAATGCACCTTTTTGTTACAGGCCACTCCCACTACCACGCCCCCTTTGGGCCAGTTGGCCGAAACAGTTAATCAGCTGTCCTTTGACTCATGACCAACCTTTGCACTAAATCTTGTACAAATCTGTGAATCCTTTAGGAAGTTATGCACCTTTTTCCATTAAGCCACTCCCATTGACACACCCCTTTTCAGTCACTGGCATGAACACAAACACACATCTGCATACACACACACTTGACCTCCATGCCAAACTGCAGCCTCCTCGGGTGAAAACTATGGCAACCAAAGAGTGGGGGATTTTTATGGACCAACAGAGCGACCTACAGAGCTGCTGGTTGCAGCTAAGATTATGACACATGCCCTCATTTAAAATACTTTATATTTTTTATTTTCTTGTTTTTGAAGAGTCATGAATATTAATGGGTACTTGAGTCAATAGATGAGATTATTCCTGTAGCCATAATGTCCAATTAAGATCTAGAGACAAACTGTGGCCTGCTTAAGAGTAACAGCCTCCCTTTAAAAGGTCCAGTGTGTTACACTTATTGGCACCTATTGGTGAGATTGCAGATTGCAACCAACTAAACCTAGTTTACTTCACCCTCCCCCTCCATGCATGTAGGTGGCCACAAAATTGCAAAAAGAACTATCTAGAGTCTAGGTGTTTGGTTTGTCCATTCTGGGCTCCTGTAGAAACATGGCAGTGCAACACAGCAGACTGTGGATAAGGACCTGCTTCCTGTGTAGATATAAAAGGCTCATTCAAAACTAATGAAAATACAGTGTTTCTAATTTTCAAGTAATTTTACACAAATGAAAACATATTTATAAATATTTTTTTCCGTCTCTGCCACATTCTACAAACAGATCCCCTAAATCCTACACACTGAACATTTAACAGCTTTAAGGATTCCTTGAGCAAAGCACTGAACCACCAGCTCGCCAGACGAGCTGTTCAGTGGTTGTCAGAAGCAGATTATCGCTGTACTTGTTTGTTCTCAGCATTAACATGTGGAACTGTGCTTGCAGCTCGTAAAACTTAAATTTCCAACACACAGAACTCACACATCATCAACATAGCAGGGGTAGGGCATCTGCTGGATGTAGATTCCTGTATTTTGCTGAACTCCGGTCAGGATGCGGCTCACAGATCGCTCCACCAGGTCCTGGATGTACACGAAGCCGCCCCAAATGTAGCGCATGTCATTAAATGGGTCAGCCGCTGGACCTGGATCCCAAAACCTGTGGAAGAAGCAAAAAACTGTGTTTTTGTTTTTTAAAATAAAAGAGCTGGAGAAAGTCCACGACGTGAAAACTAAAAAAAAAAAAGTTTTAGGCTTAATGTCACTGATTTTTGATGAAGGATTAATCAAATTTCATTAACCTAAGAGGAAGTAATGCTGTCACCAATACCAACATCTGATAATGATTTATATTTGTTTCAACTGACAGCGTCAAGTCCCGTAAAGGAGAATGCTGTATCGTTCTTTGAGTGTGGAATTCTGCAACTTGAAATGGTCAAAATTTTTCAGAAAAAAGCAAAAGGACTCAAGAACGGAGTTGCGTGTTCAGCAAAGGACCCTTTGAATAAAATAAAAGCTGTTTCCCTGCCATGCCAATAAGACCAATATAAAAGATAGGGGGATAAATGCAAAATGTTTTGGAGCTTTCTCAGTACCGGTCCTTGATCTTGTTGGTCCGGGTCACATCATCAATGTCCATACGGATTTTGTAGGTGACGTGGGGTGGCAGGTCAGGGGATGAGGAGTTTGGCAGCAGAAAAACGACACCCGCCCAAAACTGCCTGTCCTCCAGCAGCTCCAAAGCCCTGTCAATCATCTGACCCTCGGTCTCCAACCCCTCAAGCTTGTTCAGCGAGAAACACTGCACAAAAGGGAAAAGTAGCTGAAGTTAACAGAAAAATTAAAGTGATTTTGACTTGAGATTTCATGCCATCATTTACACATCTAACTAATTTTTCATTTCAACGTTCAGCTGTTTCATGAAATCCTGTTCCTAATGCAACGGGTGAATGTTCAGTCGATGATATTTGGCCAAACAATAATGCCAAAGAGAGAGAACCTCTGTGACTTGTGCCAGAGTAGTGATGGTGAGGTTGACGTTGCTGTAGACGTCCAGCCAGGTAGGGGGTGCACCGGGCTTTCTGGGAGCGTCTGGCGAGGGTGTAGACAGGAAACGTGCAATCCGTGACGCTGTCCAGGATGTGTTCTCCAGACGCATGTTGACTAGTACTGCCACCTCTGGCCGTCTCAACAATTCCTGTCACATGCATTTAAAAAATTTATTAATGTCCACATTAAAAAGGAATAATACAGGGACATAAAATACTGTAGGTGCTGTAGAATACATTCAGCATAATCCCTGACAAGCTCGCATACACCCCTCAGAAATATAAGTGGCAGCGTCTTAGCCATATTTGGTGGCTACCAATAGTAGAAGCGAAAGAGCAGCATTTTGATCTTTGGCTCCAATTTGATCAAAATAACACACAGAAAACAGCTGGTGAGTCAGATCCAGACCTGCAAGAGCTGAATCTCCACACTGGTCTCCATGTAATTCTTGATCCGTGGTCCCACCTCCATCCAGGCTTCATTCAAGTCCTGGAGGATCTGCAGGTCCTCGAAAGTCTTGTTCACCTTCAGCAGACACAACTTGCGGTTAGATGGATGTATTTGATTTATAATGGCCAAGTACAACAACAGGTACAACAAGTGAAAGACACTTTCAATCCAAAGACCATTAAGATTAAAACAATTCTAGGTTTGAGGACACGGCAGTTACATTATGTCTGGGATGAAGGGATTTCCACGACAAGGACTTTGTAAGTTTTGGAAGGTTTGTCAGGCTCCTGTGTAAGACACACAACCAGCATTTGCTTTTTAGCTGCACTCCAAGCATGAGGCCTTACAAATACCAAACTACCACAAGAAATGTTTTAAATAGTAATCAGGCATGTTTTAATTACATCTCAAGTAGTTTCTATCTAAAGTAAATGTATTTAAATTGTCAGTAAACACTTGGATGGCAGAGATCAATCTTGATAACTTGTCTCTACTCTTCTGCACAAAAAGTTAACTTCCTTGTCAAATCACATCTTCACTCTAAACTACAGGACTGACTCTCTATACCTCTTTCATGACTTGTTGCACAGCAGGAGTGTTTGGTGTGTACAGCAGCTTTCCAATAAACAGAGGCTTTATTCCTCGCCACACAATGCGAGACAGAGGGTTGGACTCCAGACCTTGGATCAAACTTTTACAAAATGGAGCTGCGTCGAGGAAAGAACAGACCAAACAACTGGTTAAATGTTACAAACATAGCACACACACACACACACACACACACACAAACACTCAGCTGCAGCTTGATGGACAGCCATGTTGTGTTGATCTTTGTCTTAGTTATTAAGAAATCATGTTTTCTATTTATATATGACTATCTGCAATATGCAGATATAATACAGACAGCAAATTATTACCTCAAGCTGTTAGGCAGGAAGTCATTTACTCATCTTTGAAAAATCAGCACACATTTCCAAATATATCTGTCCATAGTGGATGAGAACAAACAAACTGCTCTCAAAAAGACTCTTACTGGTGTTGTTGTCACGGCCCAGGTCTGTGTCTTCAGTGCCATTTTTTCCCAAGAAGGACTTGATGTCGTTGTCTTCATACCAATTGAGTGATGGGATGCGCTCACCGCCAACCTCAGGGTGACCACACATGATCTTTGAAAAAGCACGAAAACTCTCCCTGGGCAATGCTGAGCGATTCTCTGGAGACAGAAGTTGAAGAGCTGCGTTCATCTCTGCAAAGCTGGAGAGTGAAGAGAACTGAAGGAAGACAGAGAGGAAAGAGAAAAAAGACAGAAAGAGGATGAGAAAGGAAACACAAAAGAGGGTAGAAAGAAGACGATATGTTTTTATTCATGTTTTCAAAAAATTTGAGTAACACAAAACAACAGCAACAAAATTTTAAAGGAAAAACAAAAGTTTAAAGTTCCACTTCCAGCCACTAAATACTGCAAGATTCACTGAACACCATAACATCAGAGAGTCACAATACAAAAAGCAGAAGCTGCTACAAGACAACAATTTATTCTGATTGGGTGACTTATTCATTAAAATAAAAATGTGCAGATTTTCAGTCCAATCCACTGGCTGTCGGTTGAACAAACAAGACATAGATGGGCAGGAAAAATACTGGTGTGCTCTTACATCATCAACGAGGACGGCCAGCTCCCGTGAAACGGAGGTAACAGCCTCACTGATGACCCTGAAGTCTCCAGCGTTGGCCATCAGACGGTCTCGCTGACAGGAAGCACAGACAGATTTACTGATGCTAAACAGCACATCAGATACACAAGCAACTCAGTGCCACAGCGAACAGGCAGAAAATTCTATTTAACTGTATTTTGTATTAAAAAATTAGATTTTTCAAGGGTTGGTTTCCCCATTCAATGATTCCTACCGTGACAAACTTAGTAAGGTCGAGCTGAGAGAGGAAAAGGCGCTCAGCCTCCTGCAGGATGTCAGCTGGCAGGTTACACAGCTGAGTCTGAAGGTCATTCATGGTGTCTTCTCCTCCGTCCACAGTCAGAAACTGTCCCAACATGCTCGCATTACACACCAAGTCCTTCAGCTGCATCTGAGCTCCAGCCAGAGAAATCTGGACAAGACATAATTGATGCACGGCATTTACTTTTAAGTGTTTGGCTATGAGACAAATTACACATAAAACTTGTTCTTAACTGTAATTATCATCTCTGTTGATAAAGCCTCCTCTGTGCTACTTCTGTACGAAAACCTGCCCTTTACCTTAAACTTTTCCAAACTTCTTCTTTTCATGAATTTACTTTTGTTGACTTTAAAGTTAGTCTTGCATTACCGCAGTGCTTGGAAAACAGTAAAATGCAGAAAGTGGTCAGGGAGGAGGATGCTGGGTTAAAGAAGTCGCTCCATAGAAACCTTATAACTCCAGTCTACCTTTGGTGCGTTCAACTAATTTTTATTTAACTTGGCCAAGAAGTTCAGCAGTTCACATTTTCTATTTTACTTTTGAGAATGGACTTCAAATTGTATCTGTTGCCCCTTACTGATGGTGGAAAACACTTGGGTTGAACTGGGGTGCCAGAAGCGATGAACTACTTTAACAAATGCCGCATGGCAACGCTTTCAGTCTCTTTTTCTGTATATGAAATTTTGTTATCCAAGGATTCACAGCCAGAACTACACCTGAAAATTGAGACGAGCCTTCAGCAGCTGATCCACAGTGTCAGGCGACAGGCTGGCATTCGTCAAAAGGAAGGTTGAGAACGTCTCATTGGCTCTCAGGTATTCCTTTACTGGGAGATCTATGGTGGACACACATAGACAAAGTGCTGCTCAGTGCTACAAAACAAAACACATGGTATAACAAGTAACACTGCACATGAGAAAACCACTATGTCCATGTGCTCGTTCACAAGACAAATAAAACTGGGTGTCACTTACTCATTTCTGTCTCTATTTTATTATGTTTTACACAGCATTCCAACTTTTTTTGTAATCAGGGCGGTAAGATTCAGTAAATGGTTGTTGGGCCCAGTGACAGACAACATGTCTCCCACTGTATTTCTACTTTGTTGCACGCACACACACACACAGACAAAACCCCACTGAGAACCTGTTTTTTTCCCCCTTTGTATAATTGTTTGACTGGGGAAGTCATATAATTTAATCTGTCCTGTAGAGAGAAGCAAAACAGCCACACTGAACTGCTTTCATTAGAGCAGATAATGACCACAATGAGCTGGTCACTCAACACCTGTTCAAAATCATTCATCCAATCATACTAGCCGTTACTGTAACCTCTCAGATATGTCCGGGAGGAGTGCTAGCTCAAAAAGACAAGAGAAAGAAATCTGAATGAATTCAAAGCTTTTACTGTAAAAGGTTTTTTTGCGGGGTCTTATAAAAAAGTCACAAAAAAAATACCAACTGCAAACCCAGCCGAGCCTTCACTTCTGTCGGTGTTTTGCAGTTTAAACAAAATCACCTTGTGGTAAAATACAGGAAGATCAACAAAATGTTTGTATCAGTAAAAACAACTTTTAAGATTCACTTTGGCGTTATATTCTTTTGTCCACTTCGTGTGCTTTTTTCCCTCCAAAATGAATCAACTCATTCATTACTAGCTGTATAACGAAATATAATTAATTTTCTGGCTGGCTGAGCCCATCCACGGTTTGTAAAGAGAAATTCTAATAATTATTTGTCAGCTACATAAGGCGTTGGTAACACTCAGCATGTTTAAGTGCTACTGTGCCAGACTGTTGAGTCAAGAGGAGATTTAAACAAGGTATAATACTTGGCCAGGCTCCAGGTCTCTCTCCCAGCCTTCGGACACTCTGCATCAGGTCCTGAAAGCCAGAGAAGCTCCGGTTTCCGCTGTAGGACAGAACGGTCTGGGCATCCACAAAGAGACGAGACAGACTAGAGGAGAACAAGAGGAGTCTTTAGAGGAACAAACACGTACAACTACTCCAGTGTTTGTTACATGTAAATATGGCGTCACAAACGTTTTAGTTTGCCTCCTTTGTGCAGACAGTACCAACTGTGATATATATATATATATATTTAATTTTTGCAGGAAACAGGTTTTTCTGACTCTGATCAAATGTGAAACTTTTAGGCAAATCTGCCGAGCTTTTGCTTTATTCGCTCTGGCAGACTGGTCTGCCCCCCTCCCATTCAGAAAGGTTTCCACTCATCCTGGCCCGTGTTAGAAAAATCACAGCCATGTATCTCATATGGGGTCTAGTGCTAAGCTGAAGGCTGTAGATCCATATTTAGCACATATGAGTGGTACTGATCTGATCTAATTCTCTGCAAGAAACTAAACAAAAGCATTTGTATTTCTGAATGTGTCAAACTGTTCCTTTGAAGTATGCATGACATGCACTGCATGTGCGAAGTCATGCTGGGTATGCAAGTTGTTGTTAGTAACTGAAAACAGGCTATAGCACAGGAATGGTCTTTCCAGCTAGTGACTTACTACACAGCAAAAATTATGCTATGTATGATTCTATGCATTTGTCTCATAGTTCAAGAACACTGGACTTTTTATTGAAACTACACCCTTTAATTCAAGGCTACACTAAAATGTGCACTGCAGTCTGGTGTAATAAACAGAATTCAAAGTAAATAACAACACTGAAATTTTCATCAAAACCTCACTGCAGCTTGTCTGTTTACTTTATCCTACAAGCACTGATCCTCCAGTAAACTCTACTCCACCATTCCAGCCAGCTGCCCATGTTTTTACCTCCAGTCTACCTACATGGAGTTGTCAAAGTTGCCAGCTTGACCCACTGTCTCCCCTGGCGTCGGGCTGTGAAAGCAGGGGTTGTTGATGTTGCAGATAATGCCCTGAATCCAGGGCAAGGTGCCTGCTGATGGCAAGGCTTTGTTTGGAAAATGACCTACAAGCGAAGGAAAGCAAAAGCAAACAGTTCAGTATCAGGAGATTAGCTTTAAACCAATTGTTAGATCAGAAACAATGGAAACACTGTGGTGGTGACCTGACATGCCATCTACAGACAGCAGACGGAACAATAATCCTAGCATAACCCAACCGTTGTTATTACTGCTATTAAAAAGTAAATGTAACCATTCATGAAAATATCAGCTTATCAGCGCTGGAAATTTTAAAATGAAAAGCTCTGACTGTGGCTTTTTTCCAAATGTACTGCTGTTTTTGGAAAGTTTGCAGGATAAATGTACTAAGATGTCACTTTATAAGCACAGAAAATGTAAGGCACTGACTAATGGGCCTCCTTTGTGTTGTGCTGTGTCTTTCCGTGTTGTGTTTTATTATGTTGCCATGTTATGTAATGTTATGTCACCTACTGCCAACGCCGTTCTTCTCTAAGAAGGTGAAGAACGCAGCAGGTTAGGAAAACAAATGTGCGTGTGCCACAGGAAACACTCTAAGTGAGTTGATGCTCTTTAGCCGGTTGGCACAAAGCCATTTTTCAGCCCTTGTGAGTTAGTGTGTCTGACAACAAAAACATTACATAATATCATTCACTCACATTGGCTCTGTTTGTAAGGAGGGTGTGAATGCCGAACAGAGATGAGGATGACAAAGAGGAAGAGCGGCCAGAGGAGCTCGATGATCAGCTGGATCTGTGTAAGAAGAGAACATGGGGGCTGTTACAGCTGCATCTAATTATTTGCCCACTTAAGCTGCCTCACATCATAGTTTCCATTACAGAATAAGCAAACTATAAACAAACTAGTCGTTTCCTGTTTGTGAAGAGAAAATGTCGCCACCTTGTTCCTCCTGCGGTAGGTGATGTTCTTCCAGAGCAGGAGGAATAGCTGCCTGAGAAACACCATCGCTCTGAACAGCTACCTGGCCATGATGCAAAGCTGGAAAACGTGATGAAAAAAAGACAAGTTGTCAAGTTAGGGACACATGCCATGTGCTAATGTTTAAAACTTTTAGCTACAGCTGGGAACATTTCATCGCTAAATGTCTGTCTGGCTGTATGCTGTCTTGTGAAGTTAAGAAGCTCCAAAACAAATCATGGAGGGTTTTCAGCAGTGAATTAGGACTGAATCTACAGATTCATACGTGCCTTTTGAAATTAATTCAACAAGTTCTACAGCTGCCTTTGGACAAGATTTCGTTTTACATCTTAAGTGTGTTTAAGTGTTCTCTCACTGACTTTTTTTTAAAAGTAGAGATTTGACCTCTGATGTAGACTATGAATGAACTGTCGTCAGTGAGGAAGACTGTGGTGAGAAACTTTTCTGACCTTTGCCCTGCAGAGGACACAGCTGGGCCTGATGACACAGAGCCTAATACTCAGCAGAGAAATTTCTTAAGTTAACTTTAACATTTTATGCTCTCACCTCAGACAGAAATATACTGCAGAAAGTCAAAAATCCCACAGGTGACAGATCCAACAGGCTGTTTGTATACTCATTGTAAGTGAAGGTTGTCTTTTGTGCCTTTCGTGATCTACTAAAGGCAGACAAATCCCCTGCTTTATCCTGAAATCCCCCTGATCCTTACAGCTTACCTGTTTCCTGCTGAGACATTTGGTGTGTGAATGCCTCAAGTTTCTTTTTTATTTGTGCGGCAATAAATAATTTGAAAGTCTGGCTCATGATTTTTGCCAGGTTATACAGCAATGGCGAGGCTAATTTCCTTTGCAAATCTGTTTAACCTCAAAGTGAACCTCGTTTTTTCTTCATTCGTCCGTTTACATTTCAAGGGCTTTTTTAAGATATCAGCAACAGTTACAGGTATAAGACACGGATTTGGTAGCCATTGTGTTTATTTTATTTTATTTTAACTATTTTGACCATGCAATAGAGACATTTCACTAGAAAACCTGGGTCATTACTGAAAGGCAAAGCTAATGCAATGGTGACGTTACATCTTAAATAATCTCATGACATAATGTCGGTAAAAAGGAGCTACAAGTACAAAACAACCGGACGCAGTAAAATCAATTAGTTAACGTTACAATGTAACTAGCACAGTTTGAACAACATAACAATGCTTCAATATTATATTTTAGCATTTCATTTGGGACGCAACTTACCAAAACAAAACTCAATGTATAAAAATATAATTAAATTACTGACATTAGTACTTGTAGTTACCAATTTACTTCACATATCGAATAAACATAACAGAAACGTTAATCTAGCAGCTAAGACGGAAAAGAGGAAAACTTAACTTAGCTAATACATTCGCATACAGTGTAGCTTCCTCTTCCTAGCATGTTACAGTGATGCTTTTATTAGTTTTAAATGACGTTTTCGAAAACAATACATGCAATATAATAACTCTCTAATCTTATCAAACTGTTGGTAATGATTACCTTTCTGTAATGTGGGTAATAAAATGTCCTTTCAGCGTGCTGTAAACATGCACAGCGGTAAGCTGTCATTGACTCTCCATTTCCCCTCTGCTGTTGTAACGGCCGGTATGGGATCCTCGAAGTCCCTCCCACAGTGGACGCTGATTGGTCAAAATATATTCCAGGGGCGGGAGTCATAGAAAACCGGAAAACGATCTGATTGGCTGTTGTCTATGTTTTGGTAACTAAAGAAACCTGATTGGCCAGGCAGACAGAGCTGGGCTGCTCACGCTTGGATAACATGACCTGTATTTCATAATAAACTTCACATGTATAAAAGGCACAACTTTATTAGCGCAAGTAGCACTTAATTACATTATATAGTGAAGAAGATCTTGTTTAATAACAATACTTTTGCAATTATTATTTAAAAATAAGCCTTGTATTACTTTTAATAGCGGTATTTTCCAAACACATGTATTGCAAAGACAACATATTTATAGAGAAATCGAAATTTAAATAGCTAAAAGATGCTCTACCTTAGATGTAAACAGATATGTAATGATTTATATATTTTACTTTTCTATACAGCCTATTGTACAAAAACAACATTACATCTGAAATGTATTCAGTGACCACTGACTGTCAATAAATAAGATCAAGAAAATATCTTATAAATCATTTTAATGAGCATCCATAAAAGCAACTTCTTAAAAATATACACATCTCTCTATCAAGTAAGGCAGTTACCTTTAATTGTGCATAATATCTGGTTCCTGTCAGGCAGTCAGGGAAGCACTGTATGAATGAACCACAACACTTGACTAAATAGCTCTCTCAAAAGCGTGTGACAGACACTTGTTGATATGCATGTGTACGTGAGGGACTGGAAGAACATCACAATGAAATACAAAGACTCTTTGTCCTGATTCAACAAGGTTTCTCCTGCAAGGATGTCAGGCTCAGGCACAGTGGCAACACACCAGGCCGGAAGACAAGAAACCCAACACTTTACACCACTGAATAAAAGTTAGTGAAGTCAAAGTATTTGTTTATGAATTATTGCATCTCAGCTACTGCCTGCAAAGTTAAATATCAGATAAATATAAATGCTGAGCTACTATCTATCCCTGTCATTTTAAAATATGCTTTCACAATATTCCAATGCACATTACATCTTAAAAATATATAGCTAGCCTAGCTTGCTGTATTCAGTGGCGTGACAACAGCTTATGATATCCTGTAAGATCATTGCATAATTTCTGAGTTTGGCAAAAGTGTATATAACTTGAACTTGTGCAGTATTTTTGTCCTTGATGCTGCAGGAAATACTCAAAGAAACACTGGCTGCTCTTGTCCTGTGAGGAGTCGATATGTTGAGGCTGGCATCGTCTTCAAGTGAATCTGTAAGACAAAGAAAAAACAAACTATGAAAACATGTCACAGTCCCACTGTACTATATTTATGACAAAATAAAATCTAACTGTCCGTATCATCGCTTCATCCCCCCTCACCTCTCCCACAGCATTGGTCAGGATGTGGATGATCTTTTCGTGCGGTGTGGCGACGACACTCTGCCCGTTGATTTCGATGATGCGGTGCCCAACACGAATGCCTCCCCTCTCTGCTATACCGCCCCGCATCAGACTGCAGATCTGCAACAAGACAAGGAATTTGACCTTTTAGACAAAAACAAACGTGAGACACAGTGAAAAAAACAACAAAACATACTAGTAGCTGGACGTTGAGGTCTCGTGAGCAGGACTTTTACATATAAATGAACATCCACTACATTCAAGCCATTGCTTAAGAAAAAAAAAACACCTCATACAATGTCGATAAAGTCTAACAACCAGCTTTCTTTGGTTTTTCCAAAACTGAAGAGAAGCAACCACAGTGACAGTGACTGTATTGTTATAAGCATGTCAAGAATTTGTGTCATTACTCTCACTACCAAAGGAGACCAAAGTTTACTGTGGATTTCAGATAGCTGCATTTATAAGAAGTTAAGAAAGTAGTACAACTAACTATGAAGGTGATGCTAATCTGAGTCCAAACCTGACTTAAAATCAATAGTGACAAACTGTAAATATGAATATTGACTTACAATGCCGTCCTCCACGCTGAAGCCCAGCTGAAACTTCGGGTCTGGCCTCCTAATAATTGCCATGGTGACTGGTGGGCAGTGGACGATGCTTAGCTTGACGTACTTTTGGCTTTTTAAGTCCTAAGATAGAAACAAAATGTTAATAAGAATACTAAATGTATGGCAGTATCTTTTTAAAGAAGTTCGTTTTTTTTTGCACATTAAGCCTTATAATCAGGATATTTACGATCATATACGATGTTCTACACCATTATTATGACAACTGGCGCAGTCCTGAGAGCTGGAGCTTGTTGCTGATGTCACTGCTAGTTGTAATCAGTAGAGGAGCACGTGCACTCAGACAATCCATCAAAAAATACATGAAACGCTCGTTTTAAAAGACATGAAACTCGCCGAATGTTTAGTGGTGTCCTCTCATGCACCGACACTAAAACACCAAGCTACACATGGATATATAACCTGTAAATGGCTGTTTGTTTGTTTTGTGAAGCAGCTGAAAGAGCCGCTTTTTGGTTATATATCCAGATAGTCTGTGTGCACATGCTCCTCCGTTGTTTTCAGCTAGCAGTGCAATCAGCAACAAGGTCCAGCTCTCAGGACTGTGCCTATTGTCATAATAATGCTGTAGAACATTGTATATGAATGAAATTATCCTTATAAGACTTAATGTGCAAAAAAACCCTGAACTTCTTCTTCAATGTTTTATCAGATTTCCGTTGCTTTAAACTTTGTTTTCCTCACTGATGTTTTCTTAAATGTTCTTGTCTGCCCACAGCCAAACAGAACCACTTTAGTAACTGGAAAAATTATTTTCTTGCTAACATATTTATCTAATTAACTTGCCATATGTTTTTGTTTAGTTCTATTTGTTTGCTGTTAGTTTAGTCTTGGTCCAAGTGAAAGATCTGCACTCATCTCTTGTCTTCCCTTAAGTCTAAAAATTTTAAAGACTTTCACATGAATTCATAATGTGTTTGTTTCCTTAATCTTCTTATCATTGTGTTAATGTTTATGTCTATGTGAATGCACAGCCACAGACACTGACTGATGTCAAGATGCTAATCGGCTTTCTTTGTCACTACTCTCTGTACATTTAAATACACTGATGCAATGAAATGCACCAATATAATAAACTACAACTTCAAAGACAACCTACTGACTCAGTCTCAAGGCACTAAACATTTCAACTTCACAATGACAAAATCCAGTGCAGCGTTGTTGTGTTGTTTGCATGACACAGGTGTTCATAAATAATAGAATGTGGTCTAGACCTGCTCTTTATGTAGAGAGTCTTGAACAGAGCATCTTATCAGTTCTTGAGTCTGTAAACTCACACTACATGGAAACACAGTGCCATCTAGTGCATCCTGCAGATAGGACTTTTGCTTTGCAACAGGCAAAATCAGTTAAGTGTGTCATTATAACAGTTTGACCAAAAACCACACCATAAATTGTGCTATTCCAACAAAATAACAGCAAGTCTGATAGTGTTATTAAAATCTGTCTAACTGTGAGTTTGCCCCCAACACTTCCCTCTTACCCGGATGATGTTCTGGCAAGCGGTGATGGGCAGACCCACCATGCTGGTGCCGTTCACGGACATGATGCGGTCACCAATGCTGAGCTCACCGCAGCGCTCAGCGGGACCACCATGAAGGAGGTTGGCCACCACCACTGTGGGCAGGATGGAGCCCCAGCCTGACTCCACCACCGCCAGACCCAAGATCTCTCCAGCAGCCTTAGTGATGACTATCTGAACAACAGATACACAGCATTAAAATCTGGTTGAGCAAACCCAGTGAGATGAATTCCGATCCACGTCTGGAGTAACCTCTGGTCCACATTTTTTCATGTTTTCTTTTGTTCACATTTTAATTATGCATTCAAAATATAAATCTCATATGTGTGTTCTTACATATGTACACACTGTAATTCTTGACACTGGACTCTGCTTACTTCTCGGATGTTTTGCGAGTCAGAGAAGTGGGCCAAGTCTCCATTGTAGAGCTCCTGACTTTCCAGGTAGTTACTGTACTCGCCAGGCTTCAGATCGCTGACCTTAATGCCATTGGTCTGAAGAAACTGCTGGTAGGCCACTCCGAACGACTGCCCAATCGCCTGGGCTATGACCTGAGCCTGGATGGTGAGACAGGGTAGATGAGAGTAAAACAACAGGTTTTTTTTACCCCCTACTGTCATAGCAAATGATTTCATTGGACACCTAAAACATCTCACACCATCAAACAAAACATTAGCGTCATCAATCGGCACTACAACCCTTGTCCACAACTTAGAGGCAAGGCAATCAAGTTGGAATATTGGTGGCGATGGCTGCTTTTTCCCCATTGGTCGTTGCTCTTTCCATATCAATAAGCCACAGGAGTGCTGAATTGCGTCACACAGGCAATATCCTGGCTGATTACAGGAGATGAAGTGCATTTCTCTGCACTGGTCTACAAGCGATACTGCTCCTCTGCTAGTTTCTACTCACATGTAAAGCTAATAACCTCAAGAACTTAAAATTTAAAAGATTAATGTGTTTCTGGATAAGCAGGTTATGTTCATATGACGTTAAAAGGAAGAAATCTTGCGTGGTGACCCATGGGGACGGACGTGAGACAGTTTCACAGAAATGGAAATTACAAAGTGGTTGTGGCGTGACAGCGTCTTTTCACTTCGTGTAAACTGTACAATATATTGACTTATTAATAAACTATTTTTTACTATGTGGGTGTCACTTGCTTTATCATGAGGTCTTTTTTTTCTATTTTCAAGTCAAACACTTTAAAAGTCTGGTTTTTGCAGTTGCATTTACAATTTTTTTTTTTACTCAAACGTAGCTTTAACAGTGTCATGTGACCTGTTTTTTCAGTAAACTTTAGGAACAAATATAACTGGGACCACTGAAAACTGCAGATGACTTTTATTGTCCAGGAATTCACATTGCAGGCACTGACTGGTGTAACAATTTGGCCACAATTTAGCACACCGACCGTACCTGTTGTGGCCAGATACTTTCAGTATTTCAACCTATGTTAAAATACTGAATACTGTTGATTTAGTTTTTTATGAGCTACTTGTTACAATCACTTCTTTACTTGCTTCCACTCACTGGAAAACTTCCCATTTAAGAAGAGTTAAGTTGAGAAACCTAGCAATAGACACAGTGGCCCCATGGCCTTCAGTATTCCACAGCTAATTGGTTTCTAAAAAGAAACTCTTCCTCCTCCTATGTGGTCTTGCCAAGCTTAGGAAACTGGGACAACAGCCAGACCGTTTTTACATTCAGGAGGACTCGCTGGCTGTCTGAGGGAAGAAAACCGGGCCAAGCTGAAGCTGAAACTGTTGTCCGGCTGAATAAAAGCACATTTGATCTGAGAGACGACGTTGTGGAGAGCTAAAGACACTTTGATAATGTCTTGAACTGTGAGTCCATTTGTGGGTTTTGCAGCCAAAGGCTTAAGAAGACTTAGATGAATTGATACAATGAAGTTGCCACTAAGGAGATCAGGAAACACTTAATAGTTATTGGAGTCCAATAGTGGCTGGGATTCAAAATATGAGAGCTAATGAATTAAAAACAGAGAGTATTCATTGTTCATGGAAAATAAATATGTTGGTAGAAGGTCCTTGAACTGATTAACTCACATCTTCAGAGGAGAAGACGTGGCAGATCATCATACACTTCTTCTGAGGCCCGGAGGGGGATGAAGAGTCAGCATCCTGCCCTTTATGTTTCCTCCGTGCCATCAGGACCACAATGTCCCCAATGTCAGCAATGTAAGAGATCATCTGCAGAGCGTGATCCATCATGGCCTCCTAGGGTGTTAATAACATTAGAAACAGAGAAAGGACGGAAGGTCGGGTTTTCACTTCTTTTTTGTCAAGCAAGTTTCAAGTCTCTGCATGTTAATCCTTTGCAAAGACGACGGCCCCACCTTCATTTTTTCTTCTCCTTCTGTGAGTTAACTTTTATGCCTTGTACTCTACTTGCAAACAGAGATCACTTTTAAAACTCTCACTTGTGACGCTTTCAGGGACACTTTAATGTAAAGTGACAACTGCCAAAAGTGCTGCATGAATAATCTATGTTGGTCAAAAAAACCCCCAAAAACTAAATGATCAAGAAGACAACTTTCTTGTATTAGAAATGCTGAGATGCTATGACATCTCAATAAACCCACTGAAGGCTCAGAAGTTTGAGTATCTCTTAATGCAACAATTTAATAAGATAACGATGAAATAATACAAGCAACTTTTCGCTTTTAATACATTTTAAAAACAAACAAAGAAATCCTTTCAAACTTGTAAAAGATAGAAAACAGAACTAAAATCATGCTGCTGAAATTGTTCATTATGTGTAATTCTTTAAGTGAGACCACAATATTAAAATAAATACACACATACGGTGCAATGAGAAGCAACAGGCCATGCAAAGAGGGAGCTGACAGTAGATGACCCACTTTGACTCTCCCCAAACACACAGAAGAGAAAAACAGACTCCACCATCACTGCAACATTACTGCAGAGCTCTCATATTAAATCACCACACAGTTCTATATTAAGGATTCTTGCTGGGAGGACTCAGCATGACGGTGAATATTTAAAAGGACAACATTGTTTTATAAGGGAACGGTTTAATACAGGGCTGAGTATCTATCAACACAGTTATATGAAAACTAATACTGCCTTAGATTTTGGATATTGTTAATTTGTGATAAGTCATAATTCTTTTTGGTTTTAAAGAAAGCATTACAGGAAAATGATGTGATGTTCTGAACTTACCAAACTGTTCTAACATTTGCCTTTACCCACTGATACTGTATGTCTGCTTTACTGATGACAATTTACGAAAATCTCATTGAGTTAATCTTTTCCAAAAGCACCAATCCTCACTACAATTATGGTGCAATATAGATATAGAAGTAATATGTTAAATATCTTGCAATATTAATTCCATTTATAGTTGTTGGCCTTATTTTAAAAAATGCATTTTATGGAAACAAAAAAAAGAATCAATCTTGGAATCTAATTAAAATATAGGCATTTAACTTACATTCACTCCTCCAACCAAACAAGAAACTTAAGGTTAATATTTTTTTTAGACACTTGATGATTTGTAATTCATTTTCCTTTCTAAATTCAAATTTATCCTACAACCTGAAAACCACTGAGAATCCACAAATATACATCATCCACAGCTGTTGGCTCAATAGCTAGAGAAACTAGAATAATATCGTATTATCACTAAGGTAAAGCAGTAGTACTTGTGCCACTACTTAAAATACTGAGATTAATTTCTTTTGACACAACTCTGTCTCTGGCGTTAACAAAACAAACCTGTGTATCAGCAGTGAGAACTTTGATTCGCTGGGTTGATATGAACAGATCCACCTCTGTCATTGGCTGAGACTCTCCCTCTGGAGCCTGAGAGAAACACAATCATTTTGATATTACACGTGAGTTCCTATCCTGAGGATGACATCCCAAACAGCTCACGTCAAGAAAGAAAAAATCCTTTGGATTTCAAAACTTTTTTTTTTTTAAACATCACCTTAATGCGGTCGACAGCCTCCTGAGCCTGGGCCATACGGGCGTTTGTAGACGGGTTCCTCTCTGATTTGAGCTGAGTGGAGCCCAGGTACTTGGCACCAAAAACTACTCCATCCAGCAGATCCTCAGGGTCACACGGACCAGGCACTGAAGAGGAAAACACAGCAACGGTAACACAACGACTTTTTGGGAACATTTGACACTGAAAGAACCCAGTGAAATTACAAAGAGACAGAAGAAGTGCGCTCAAGTGACTCACCGTCTTTAAATGAAGGATGATCGGCACTCTACGTGAACAGGAAAAAAAAGAAATGAATGCAATGTCAAATGCATGTGGTACATAAAAAAATAAAAAGGTTCAGTAATTAATTAGTTGATAAAGAGTTCACAATTTTATCTCCTTTTAGGAAAATATGTTAATAAAACTTCAATCTACCTGCTCACTCTCTGCAGCAGCCTCGTCTTCCTCTGGAGGCTGCTCGCCCAGCTTCATCCACACCGGCTCAGGATACTCATCATCAGGCAGGGAAGTGATGGAGTCATCCCTGTGCCGCCGCTCTTGACCATTCCCATAATGCCCCCAGAAACGTTGAGCGTCCTCCTTGCTGTAGGAAACCGACACTACAGCGTCCACCTCTCCTCTGTGAGGCAGAGAGGTGGGATGGGATGCAGAGCTGCTGATCTCTGTGACCTGCAGCAGGCCCAGCAGGTCCCTCTGGTGGCTTTCAGAGAACAGCAGCCCTGTTGTTTCAGTGCTGTCGTCTGTCATCAGGGAGGCAGCGCACGCTTCCAGCTCAGACTGGCCGGAGTACTGATGGAGGGCGCGGTGAGGCTGTGTCCATCTGCTCTGATGAGGCTCTTCCCCCATCAGCTGGAGCTGGCTGAGCAGGCTGTGGATGCGGCTGTGGTCTTCATCACCTGATCCCCTGTTAGGAACGTCAAGCTCCTCTTCAGTGACCCTACTCTGCACGTCACATTCCACTTTCTGGTTTTCCCCAACACACTCCACGTCATCAACCCTCACCTCTTCCTTAACTGCAACTTCATCTTCTGCTTCCAGTTCCTCTTCAGTTTCCTGGACTGGCTCTGCAATATTTCCCACAATCTCCTGCTCGATCACGTCAAGTGACGCCACGGTGTCGCTCGTGTCCAGAGGTTGTAAAACTGGCTCGCTCGGACTAGCTTTGTCCACATTTTCAGCAGAGGGAGAGAAGCTGGGGTCATCCAGGTCTTCTGCTGAGCCCACCTCACTAGAGGAATCAGACTTCCAGTCTAATGGAGGAGGTTCGATCAGGCTGTAGGACTCCAGATCCTCCACCTGTGAACCTGGCGGAGCTGCAACAGTCTGTCTTGTGGCCTCAACCTCAGAGGCTCCATTAACAGGGATGGTGGCAGAGCACAGGGAGTCTGTGGCTACAGAGGCTGACCGATCAGCAGGACAGACGTCTGAGTCCATTTTGAAAGACGGCCTGTCAGAGGAGAAGTGTCACTACAGAGCAGCAGTATGTCTGAAGAGGCCAGTGGGGCTGCTTCACTGGGTTTCTGATTACATGAATAGCAGTGCCATAAACTTTTTTTTTTTTTAAAGTAGTTCATTGCCATAGTTCATGCAGAGCTGCCAATATAGCAAAATGTTATTGCACATAAATTCTTTAGTGATAGTAGACCAGCTTTGGCTTAGGTGAACTCGCACTATCTTCAGTCCAATCAAAGAGCCCCTTACCCTCTCTGCACCATGACCATCAAGACGGAAAAACAGCCCAAGGCTCAAAGTGCATGAACAACTTGTACAATCCGTGCAACCATCAAACAGACCCCAGAGAACATTCAGTCATTTAGGTGCCATTGCATCCTATAGGCCTTCATATGAATAAATCCTGAAGTAAACTGCCTGGAGAAATAGGAGGTTTGGGAATTCCTCTTTCTTATCGCTAGAGAGCTCAGCAGATTTTATTCATAAGCCTGCAATTTATTAGTATTATTTGTTAAATGTACCTTTACAGTCTCTTCGAACAACAATGAAATAATTTTAAAAATCAGAAAGGTCTCCAGGTAAATTCGGCATCAAAGTTATCCACGAGAAAACGCAATAAACGCCAGAAAAACGTAACGTTACTTCAGAAAACGACCCAAAATTCTCAAGCACAAAAAGATACATTAACTTACACAAATAAACACACCGCTTAGAGTAACGTTACTTGCCCGTTATTCAGAGAAATATGTTAACGTTACCTCCGATTTTATTACGGTAAGTGTTTTTGAAATAACATTATAAGCTTGAATAAATGGAGCGTTCGTGGAAAATCGAACGTTGGAATTCCAAGTCTCCAACTTTTAAAATGATCAGTTTGGCTAACTAAGGCTAACCGATAACGTTAGCTCAATGCTAAATAGCTAGCTAATTACAAACCACAGCACTTCAAGAGGTGCTCACTAACATATTATGTATTTTGTAGATCAAATCATGATGTTTTAAGCAGCGAAAAGAGCAGCTCTCACCTTATATTTGAGGTTTTTCTCAGTTTCTTTGTGCCCTGACAGAAACTCCTGTGGGTGCCACGACAGACAAGTTGACGTGGTTCGAGATTTGTGTCTTTTCCAAAACTTTGACTTTGTTTTATTCTTCATACTAACAGAGTCAGCGTTAAAATAATTATTTCACCCCATCCAAAGGTTAAATAAAGTCACGGCATAAAACAGAGCCCTCCTGTCATTGTTGCTGTAATCGACAGACAGCTTTTATTTATTCGCTGACTCTGAACTTGTGTTGCGTTTACGTG
>JAQFJA010000021.1:11025354-11052840 GCA_029874485.1 Naso brachycentron
CTCTTAATTAACACATGACACAAATAGGCAATACAGTGTGTAAGCTGTTTTCTTTGCCCAACATTTTTGGTTTTGGATGAGCGGGTTAACTCCTTTTCTGCAAGTAACAACATTTACTGTATTTGAATTATTAGTTTGCTAACTTCGCTTACCAGCATCAGCAAGGCTAATTGACTATTGACACAATTTGCAGCTGAGGATAGTTTTGCCATAAACCAAAGTACTGGACAAATTCAAAGTATTATTATAATTCATCCTGGAAACATGAATTTGAGAAACAAATATAGCTGAGATGTTTTAGTCAAAATTTGAAATGCAAACAGCGTGGTGGCCCTAGATGTATAGTTAGGGGTCACAAATTTCATAGTGTTATTTGTGGTGACCATGAACAGAATAACAGAATAATCTATTATGCTGACTCTCTTGACAATGCTGTACTTGTCGTTATTCGTTGAAGCAATTATAACTACAAGCTGTAAGCACTTCACAGCTAACTTACACTATACAACCAACTGCAGAATCCCACAGACTTCACCGCCTTTTCTTTTTTCATTTTGTTACAATCTGACCACATTTAAACACTTTTGTCACTATATCCTGCTTCAACAGGAAATAAACTGAATTACATAAACAGTTTAGTCATAGAAAAATATAATTTACTGACACTTCAGAGAGGTATTTTTGCATCAAAATTACTTTAGTTATAATGAAGCAGACATTGTAATAGTTGAGGATAATTTGAAGCACTTTGTAGGTTATTAAATGCAATAACAAGCAAAGAAATAACCAATAAAACACTCATCTCCCCAAGTAATTATAAATAGGAAAACATTTTAGTCATAGTAGTTGGTGTAGTTGTTGTTGCATCAGTAGCTTGTAGCCTACTAGCAGAAATAACAGCAGCAGGGGGAGAAATAATAGAAACACAATTCTGCCTCATGCAGCTGCAGCCACTTTCTACTTTTAGTCAGTGAAGTGGTGAACACATATGAACAAAATGGTTTATGTAAAGGTAGAAAGTTATACGTACTCATCAATAGACTCATACACTTCTTCGTCATCCTACAAGAGAAAAGGTTTTATTTGCACTTGTAATGGAGAAATCCAAACATTCTTATACAGAATTGTTGCAGGTTAAAGTGGAATGCTGGTCATTGTTTGAAAAACAAACTAGTTTTAAGGAAGAGTGCGATTTATTCTCATAAGAGGAAACACTTGGTTTTAACTCTTAAAATGGATGTCATTCTTCCTTACAGTGAGTAAAAATTTTGCTTTCAGTTTTCAGTCCTTACCCCATCCACACACTGTGAACTGTTGTCGCTCCAAGATTCTGTGAAGTCACACAAACATTTGCACATTCTCAAACAAAATGCTTTAGAATCTTAACAATAAAGGAAAATATAAGTCATAATGCTTCACTTAGTTACTTAAAATGTATTAGAGGAAAAAGAGTGTCAAGAGAAAAAGCAGCTGCTGTGATGCATCAATAAACAGGCTGTTTGTTACCGTTCTTCTCAAAGCTTTCAATGTCGTCATAGGTATCCTGCAAATCCTCAATGTCTCTGCAACCAGTAAACAAACATGACGCCTGATCATTATTTAGCAGTTATAGTTTTTTTTAAATTATTGTTATACAATTTCGACAATTTGAAACACTTAAGTCTGTCTCCTATCAAACCACCGTCTGGGCCTGCATTTCATCTTTACTGTAGCTACATCGTGACAACTGAGATTGAAATCTGATTTTTCAGTGGCATTTACTGTGATTTTTTTTTATTGCTAATAATTGACTTAAAATTCTGAACAAAATTTTTTTGTATGTACATCCTTGTATAACACCACAATGGTGTGATGTCAGTATTAATAGTATGTCACTCATACTCACACTGAGGCAACTTGGCGCGGCAGGCTGCTGGGTTTGCTGGATCGTTGTGGTGGTTTTGGAGGACTGATGACTGCAGGTAAAGACATCTTTCTGCCTGCTGAGGCTGGGGAAACTGCAGAAAACGCAAAAAGAATGTCTTTATGTGAAAGCTTTTACAGCAAAATGAGACATACAGGCAATGACTAGTCACATCTATCCAACGGCTTTATTTTATAAAGCTTTATTGCTTTTATTTACCGCATTACCAGGAGAGATGAAGAACATTGTTGCCTATCACTTGTTTTCAAGAATACTGGGCTTTTATATGGTATTTAATGCTTTTTCTCAGTTTTATTTTACTCTCTCAAAAGTATCCATTTAATGGACAAAACTCTTGATCAAAAGTTTTGATTCTGAGAAAAATAAAGTAAACTGACAATAGAAAAGCTTCACCCATTAGGGCTTCTACTAACAGCTATTGTACTATTGATTAATCTGCTGATTATTTTTACAAGAAATCAGTTTGTTGTCCAATTCATAAACAACTTCAGACCAAGAGACCAGGAGCCAAAGTTATGTCTTCAAATTGCTTATTTTGTCTAATCAACAGTCCAAAACCCAAAGACTCTTCTCTACTGTCATAGACAGCAAATTCTTTTAATGAAGCTGTAATCTTCCAGTGTTTAAGGTTCTTGCTTGAAATTGACTAAAACTAATAAATGGTGATTGAAAAAGTTGGCAGCTATAATTTCCTTTTAATCCACTCAGTAATTAATTGGCTAATCATTACAGCTCTGATATGGACCCTCAAAAAAATTTTTTTCAGTTCAATGAAACAATTATGCAAGCATTTTACATGTATTAATAAACGAACAATGGTAACACACCTCATATAATGGGCCCTTTCCTTCCAGACAGTTATACCCGTAACAGTTGGAAAAGCAGAGATGTTGTCATTAACGTAAAGGCCAGAACTGTTTAAAGCGTCCCAAGAAATCATGACAGTGTGACAGCGAGCATGCATGCCCAATACCATGACCCTGAAACTGAAGCAGCTAAATGAAATTTAGCCATCATTAATGTAGTTACCACCACATTACTTGTATGTAAATCTGTTTCTCCTACAGTGAAATAAACCAGTTTGTCCTTGTCCTATACTGATTAACATTCCAAAAACTGTGGCCATTTTCATGATTTTGCAAGTTTCTTACTTTTAAACAGGAAGAAAAAAACCTGAGTGAAGCTTTGTATCTGAAGCTTTTGAAGCTGGCAGTAAAAGGAGCGGAGCGATCCTTTTACAAACATCAATCCAAAGAAATACAAGCATAGAAAGTCCATTTATACACTCATAATGTTCACATTTTTTTAATTTGAGTGGTACATATTTACAAATCTGGGAGTGAATAAATCTGAGACTCACCATTTGGCTTTCTCGAAGCAGGAAGGGCAGGAAGGGCAGGAACTTGGCTGAACCGCTGAAAGGGCTCCAGGTTGACACTGGGAGGCCGTTTGGGTTTCAAAGGCAGGGGTCCTTCAGGGGGCAAGGGCCTTCTCAGTGGAGTCACATCCCCCGCGCTCCTCTGTCGAGGCTGCTGTCGGAGTGGTAGAGGGGTGGAGATGGGAGCTGGTGCAGGAACCTGAGCTGGAGGTGGAACTGGAGCTGTGGCTGACCTGGTGCCTGGAGGCTTCTGGCTCCTCAGCATCATGTTCTGTAGCATCTCCCCAGTTTGCTTGACCTTGGGAACGTCGGCCGATTGGATGGATGGTCTGGCTCCAGGATTTGGAGGCGGTCGAGGTAAGAAAGCAGGCCTAGAGGGGATGGGTGCTGCCACTGGTTCTGCCCTCGGGAACCTCGCTGGGCCTGGTCCAGCCATTGGAGAGGAAGGAACAGTAGGAGACAGTCTTAGATGGCCTAGATTGTTCTCTGTCACTGGTAGGATCACCCTCCCAAACCCAGGTCGTGGAGATTTTGGGGAGCTGCTGTCCCGGCTGCTGGTGTCCGAGGTGCTGGCCTTGCTGTTGAACCTGGCCCTCAGAGCCTTGACATCAACGCTCTCCTCCTGACAACAAACACAGGAGCACAAAACGAACTGCAGCAACTCTGTTTCTGAAGCAGGAAGTTAGCAGCGCAGCAAGGCATGCCCCACGCACTCACAAACACATACGCTCTCTTCACAGGGTAAGAATGCATTGAGCTGCAGCTTAATTTCCTGGTTGGTCTCACCTTTATGGAGCTGATTAGTTTAGTGCAACTCAGTGCAGCAGACACAACATGTGCAGTGTACACAACTTAGAAATCCTCTCAGACATTCTAACCATGATACACAAGTAACATTGTTAGAAATGATCCATTAAAATCTTATTTCTGTTAAAATAGACATTTAACTGAAGTTATATTATAAGAATTTTCATGGGAACAATAGAAGAATGAACCAATCTAGCCAATGCAATACTTCAAGTTCAAATTTAAAATCTGGCAACTTCACTGCAGTTGGAATCTTTTTAGTCAAAGTAACATGAGATCATTGATTGTTGCGTCACTAATACCGAACCAAAGGCACTGGAACACAGCTTATAGTGACACTGTAAAACAAACCGATGTCCAGTTTGCTAAATGAGGTCAATGTCAGTGCAGAAACAGATCTAGCTAACCTGACAATTGCATCCTGAAACAAAGGACGCTGTTTATAGCCATTTTATTTCCATTACTTCAAATGGATTATTGTTGTTACTGCGTTTATAACAGACTGTTACATATAGCATGATGTCGTGACAATGCTTGAAGCTATTATTAATTGACTTTGATGGAGTTTGATGATACATTTTCAGACGGTAGTTCTGCTTTCAGAGGTGTTTCTTTGTGGTTGTCTTTGCTCCATTTTTAGTGTTTTAGTTATTGATGGTCACAATAAAAATATCATGCAAGATTAATATGAATTGTTTTTGTCAGTGTCTAATTTTTCCTGTGATGGTTTTCTTTTTTAATATTTTGCTTGTCTGTGTTTTATTTTATGATACTGTGTTTTCTGTGAAGCATCCTCTAATTCTGGTTTTAAAGGTGCTACAGAAATAAGTTTGCTTTTGTTTTTCTTTGACTTATTTTTACATCATGAACTTATCTGTGTTCCCCTGGATGAACAGATACAGATGTCAGTCTCTTTATTTTTCAATGGACTGCATGTTTAGAAGTTGTTTCTCACACACTGAAATGTACTAAGTAGAAGTCTGTCTGTTCCTGTGACAGGATAAATGTCCTACTGATGCAACCCAATACAACAGCTCAGCTATGAATTCTACCTTTATAGAGAATATAATGTTCAGTACCATAAAGAATTTGTGGCAGATCTTTTGTATTGGATTGTATTATATTGTACTAATGTACCTAATTAAGAGGCCATGAAGTGAGAATTTATTCACTTTGTAGTTCTTTGAAAAGCTGTTTATTGTGGATAATGTAACAAACACAGAGGACATTTCCTCCTCACTAACATTGACATGAGTCTGGTCATCTTGAGTGAAGATGTCCTTTTATGCGTTTCTGAGGTATTATTTTGGGTATGGATGTTGTCATTCTCACAGGCACTCACCTTTGCAAAGGTATTCTTTGTGGGCCCTTCCCCACATCCATAGCTAGTTACTTTACTATTTTTCTGGGCCATCCTCTCATGAGGGTCCTGTATACTCAGTCCCCTTTTTCCCCCAGCCCAACACCCCTGTGCACAAATTAACCAAACTTTAAAAAGGAAGTACTCACAGGAGTTTTAGATATAGAGCTACAAAGAGTTACGCACAAATATGATCAACCAGGGGGGACACATGGTGAAAGTAAAAACTAATGATGTTATGAGAAAATATGTGTCACACTCTGTTGTGTTGATGAAATGAAACGATGATAAAAATAAAAGAATCTCATTATCTTTAGTTTGAAAGCCTCATGTAACAGAGGGTATGAAGAAGAGCAGGAAGTGTTCACAACCACACATCTCTGTACATAAGCCTGCATCCTGCGGGGGTTACCATAGTGACGCCCTCTGATGTGACTCCTGCACCAATAAGCTGCAAGCACTGCTTGCAGTCATCTGTCGTATTACAAGGAACAAAGGAAGCAGACGAAAACTTTTTTCTTCCCACCACAAAGTGGGGTTCCACTTTCAGTCAGTGTGTGCCAGAAACAGAGTGTGTGTGTGTGTACGTGTGTGTATCTGTGTGTGTGTGTGTGTGTGTCCCTTTGTGTGCTTCCATATCTCTGCCTTAAATTGCATCATTTGTGTGTGTGTTTGTGTGTGTGTATCCATACATGTTTGTGTGTGTATTTATACATGTGCATATGGGTGCGTGTGTGTATGCACGTATGTGCATCTTTGTGTATGTGTGTGTGTGTGTGTGTGTGTGCGCACGCGCGCATGTCTTCCCTCCTTTGTTTCTGATAAAGTTTTGCAGATGTTTTAAAAAGTCTCACCATAGCTTGTAGCTGCAGGTGCGCTGTAATGAAATGTGTGACTGACAGAATAAAAGATTCTACATAAATATGACTTATTAACAATCATAACTTTTATTTCATTTCTAATTTGAATCATTCTCTGGCACGTGAAATGTGTTACCAACATGAAGTTTGACTGAATTTATTCAGGTAATACTAGTCTTTATCTCATGTGAGGCACCAGCTCGTCTCTGTTACAGAAAACATTTAATGCCGCTGTTTAAGATATCTGATTGTGTAAATGTATTTAACAGCAGTTGAGCTGAGATGATGAAACATGCAGGAGATAAAGGATCCTTTACAATTTAAAGGCTAAATATCAACTATCATGGACCTCATCCAAAGAAAAAGAAATAACAAGTATCAAAACACAATTAACATGCTTTTTTCAGAAATCAATGAGATAGACAACTGGGAAAGTAAAAGTAAAGCATTGCTGATTACACTGTGAATCATTAACCAGGGATGGCTGAGCATAATAAAGCTTTCTTTCATCAGCAACAGCGTGAACTTTAAAAAAAAAAATTAGGCTTCCTCTTTTACTGTAAATAAATGTTATTACTGTTGGTAACAACTATAGTTAAAAGCATTTACTTTTACTAAACAGTTTGTTGTTTTGTAATGTGAGATCACGCATCTGCAAGATTGTAAACTGGGGCAAATGTTTTACAGTCAAGAGAGTATTTAGTTTAAACACAAAAGGAAACTGAGGCTGAACCCACAGTGAAACATAAAAAAGTTTTGTTAGTGTTTCTACAACATTCAGGTTATTCATAGAAGCCTTTATGGTCTGGAGGAAATGGCCAGAAATACACAACCAGCATATTGAGAAAAAGGTAAATGGTGTGGTGGAGGAGTTCTTCCAAAAACTTTCCTAATATCATTAAAAATGAAAAATTCTTACCATATTTGCTTGAGTGATGGTTTAGTGATGGATAAAGTTCTCCATGTTCAGAGCTGAATCATTATCCAGGCTGATGCTTCTGTACACACAGCTACTGTACATGATACTAAACCTGCTGCAAATGAGGAAATGCTCAGTGATCCAGTGCGGCCAACAGGGTGACTGACACAGCATGGTATTAGAGAAACATTAACATGCTGCAAGCCTCTCTGTTTCATTTCTTCTTCAAACTCCAGGCTTTTATCATGTGTTTCAAAGTGTGCAGTGATATGAATTAATGCCTTTCTTACAGCATACGTTTTCACATTGTCGTCTTCTCTTTAGAAAGGCAATAAGTTAAGAAAAGCAGAGAAAGGTGCAAAACAAAAAGACATATTTGTAGTCAAACAACACAACACAAAGTGATTTATTTTAATCTGAGAAAAAAAAGGTGAATGAGCTTCCCTGCATGTTCTGTGTTTTATTCTGCTCATGCTGCATTGGAGTAAACCTGAAGAAAACTTGAAAATATCACAAGTAATTTGAGCTAATTTGACAGGTCTACAGAAAAAGTGAAATTAAAATGTAAAAAACTGAAACACAAAAGAACAAGTCATTTTAAAAATCAGAATAAAGCTTGAAACAGGAGAACATACTGCATACTGTGTACGAGAAACAGAAACCTCCTGTTGTCTTCCCGTAGACCGTGCAACTTTGTCCTCCTGGGTCAATTTTGACTGATATGGTTTGACTGTTTATAAAGCATGAAATATAAATTATCACTCAGTTCTGTGTTACACTTTTTTAGTCAACTCCAGTCCAACTCATTACCAGAAATTTTGCACTATTTTTTGCAATCTATGATCAATAAGCAGGCAAATCGATAAAGGAAAACCATATTTCTGACATAAAAATATTTGGAAACGGGTCAAATTTGATACAAGGACAACAGGAGGGTACATGATTGCTGATATTTATATTAGTGTTAGTTCATTTTATCAGTTCTTTTAATTATAAACATATTTTGGGACCACGTTTTATTATTTTAATCTCAACATAAACATAAATAAACATTTCATTTATACAAATACGAGTCGTGATTCAATAAAAGAAACAATGGGAAAAGATTTCAGCCGGTAGCGACTGTTTTTTTCTTTTTATGCAGTTGTTGTTGGTTACACAAATAGAGAACTTGCTGTGTGATCTTTTAGCTAAGCCTCACTGCTGCTGCTGCAAGTCATGAATCCTGGCTGAGAGACATGAACCTGAACCTGGCTGCCTGCAGGGGGCGCTGCAATACCTCCTGGTACCCACGTAGGCATACTGCCAGGCATTGTCGGCCAGGGTGCCACAGCTGGACTTGTCCACTGATTTCCCATAAGACCTGGATGGCGCCAGGGCATGGTGGTGGGAGGGAATGGAGAAGAGGGGTATGGAGAGCCCCCTACTGGCTGCATGGGAAACATGGGGGCGATCTGAGGGCTGGGAAGCACTGGTTGTGGAGACCCTGATAAGAACAAGATAAATTAATGAGTGCTGTTTGTGTAGCTTCAATAAAGCTTGTTCATATGAAGCCCAACAAAATATTATCATGGTCTGTCTAGGGTACAAATTTAGGGCCATGTTGTCAAAACCCTTTTGCTGTGATTATGAATGACTGATGTGCTGAAATGACAGGTTGGTGAGTTGTTTAATTAATTGGGAAATTTCCTGGACTCCTGGCTACTTGTAACCTCACAGTGATGACAAAACTCCGGGAAGTGACTGCACACTGCCAATGGTTGCCATAAAATAGTCCCAGCATGCAATTCCCTGTTAAACTCAGTATATTGTTTTTACATTTTCAGTTTGTGTATGAATTAAATATACAGCATTTCAAAGAGTGAGCATGATAGACTAGGCTAACTTTTTCCACCTGTTTCCAGACTTTACGCTAAGCTAAGCTAAGCTAAGCTAAGCTAAGCTAAGCTAATCAAACTTTGATTTAAGAGCAGAACATTCATGAACAGATATGAGTCATATTTTTCTTTTGAAATTACAACTTTTTGCTAGAAAACAAGTGTGCTTCCCATAATGACAAACTTTTGCTTTAAGTTCATTATCAAGCAGACATACCAAATATTGTTTTCTGTCTTTAAATTTGTGAATTTGCTGTTTTCTCTGTTTATTTTGTAAACTAAAAATCTGGGGGGGTTTGGACTATTGGTCTGATAATAAGCAGTTGAAAGGAGTCACCTTGGTCTCAGGGACATTGTGATGGAATATTTTTTGTGTTTTCCAGTATTTTCTGACACCTCATAGACAGGACCAGGCTAGCTCTTTCTACCTGTTTGCAGTCTTTATACCAAGCTAAGCTAATCAAAGTCTAGTTTCATAAGCACTTACATAAACAACAGATATGAGCGAGGTATTGATCTTATTCGATCCAGAAAACAAATAAGTGTCATTTCCAAAATGAGAAACTTTCAAGCAGAAATGCCAAACATTTGTCTTTAAGTTAAAGGGTTTTTTAAAAATATTTTATGATACAAACTTATTTTATTAATGTATCTAAAAAAATCTGCAGGAAATTAATAATTTGTTGCAACTATGGTTTACACTGGTTACAACACTTAATTTGTTAAGTAAATTTTTTTTTTAAAGTTTACCGCCATACTTGATTAGTATATTAGTCTATTCTTTCAATATCCATATAGCATGGTTAATGTGCGGTTCATTTACTTGAGTAAACCCACCAGGTTAAGGCCATCATTACTGTTAAGTCATGTCGTAAACAGACCTCTGATAAAAAAGCCTACATTACACTACCTTTTAACTTTGTTGCACTGTATGAACATCAAACAGCTGCCCGCTCATACAATTCCTGTTCACTGGTTATTACTGTAATTCCATACATGGTGGCCGTATCTTTGTTGGCTGAATCAACTGAATCGTCCAGTGTGGGAACTCGTGCTGAGAGAAGAAAAGTAAATCTGTGATGATAACTTTTCATCATTTATCACAACCAACACTGTGCATTCCTCCATCTTACTGTCATATTAGAATATAACTAAACTTGGAAACTTGTTGGCAGTGTCGAGGGAATTATGTTATTCCCTGTAGGGTACATATTAAACATGTCCCCAACAGGGAGATCATGGGAAAATACTTTGAGCATCAGTGTATGGCTCCAGATTGCTTGATTTGAGGTCTTGTTTAGTAAGTTGTAGTCAGATAAAATGCTTACATTTAATCAGCTTTCATCAGATGCTCAGTAAAAATGTGCACGGAGATGTGGTGTGCAGGTTTTAAAGCACTCCTTCTGGTTCAACCACAGTTTCAGTATTAGGTGTTGTGTGTTTGCACACTTCAGAGGTGTTACAGGTCTTGTTCAGTGTGACCCCAGGTAGGTGCTGACAATGAGTCACCCGGAAATCTACAGGAGGACAGTGATCATTGTTGTCACATAGTTTCATGAGAGAACAGCCTGATGCTTTCAATATTTATTTGCGTGACAGGCTACAACCTTCATAAACTAGATGTCTATAAGTCTCCTCCCTTTGATGTGAAGGTGAAAATGACTGCAACACATTCTGTGGATGCATATTTGTTCTGCTTTTTTGTGTCCACACCTGTTAACTCCCAAAGTGGCTGTCTCTAAAATTAATCAGACTTAAAAAAGAGAAGATACAACATCTGTCTTCTCTGTTTATCAAAATTTAGACAGTGTTGGTTTCATAATACATGTTATAAAGAAAAATAAAAAATCACAAAAAAAACAAAACTAGCATGAAACAGAAAGAGTAAATGAAAATTAAATAAGAATAAAATAAATAAATAAATAAAAATAGTAAATAAAAATAGCTGCTGCCATTCTATAATCTTGACCACAATAATACAGAAAAAAAATGCTTATGACTGATGGCTGCAGTGTGTTTTATGTGTTTTGCTAGCTGTTTATAAACATTTGAAAAAGTATACTGATGAAACTTTTTATTAAAGAAAATAATAGAAATCATAGAATAATATGATCTATAGGCTCTGAATTCTAAAAAGTTGGAAGAAAGTTGGGAGAAACCAGTAAACGAGGGAAAGGATTATTTTGCTCTCCTTTGTACTGCAGCAGTTACAGCTCAGCCTGTGCTCTGCCTCTGTACCACAGAGCTCTATAAGAAGCATTTTCAGTCACGTCAAATAGGCCTGCTAACCTTAGTCACCCTCCTTTGTTTCTAATACAGATGCACAAAGTAAATTTCAGCATCTGTGTGAGCTTTTCTGCCAAAGCGTCTTGCTAACATGGTTCATGTTGTGAAATATTTAAATGCGGTTTATTTCATTAACCAAAATGACTTGTTCAGGTCCAAGAGAGGGTCACCTGTTTGACACAGGACTCGCACTTAAAAGATGCATTTGAGCAGCGCGGTGAATGAAATAAAATTTTTCATCACTAACATTAAATGTTTGGTAAAGAATCAACATGATAAGGCAGCACAGCATCCTTTTGTTTTTTTGGAACAGTCAAAAAGGTCAAACATCCTTTTATTTTCGAAAGTTAGGCTATAATATAATGATGCATGCATGCATGTGCCATGGGTGTCCTCCAGCACCTCTTTAATTAGCACGACACCACTGATATCAAGCAACTTGCAATAACATTACACAAAGCTGTAACAATTAAAAAACCTTCTAATATTAGATTAGTACTCCACCCCGCCATGCAAAGCCACGGTGTGTGACATCACTGTTATTTATGCAATGACAGGTTAGGCCATTAAATGAATCATTGAAAAGTAAACATGCCCATTTAAAGCTCCAATGCAATTTATTTACATCAGGGATGTTACAAGCACTTTGCTATTCATCACTGTTGTTACAAATACTAAATATTGCGATTAGGAGCCTGAGCCTCCTGAACGAGTTTGTCAGTGTCCTCCTGCATAAAGTTTGAATGGCACCTGTCTGCTCCTTCTTCAGCCAAAATTCACAGTACGCTTCATCACAGAGCCCTCAAAAGGAATGAGAGGAGCTGATCTGGTTGGCCAGGACTTAAAAAAGATTGCCACACCTTCTTGCACGTTCTGCGCCAAGAACTTAGACCTGTGTCTCTTTGGCAAGGGTCCTGTGTGTCACCCACCCCGTTATGTGTGATATCTATGATTGAGATGCTGAGGGGTGGGACTAAACACTAGAGTGAGTCACATGTAACTCCAACTAAAGAGTCAATACAGGGCAGAAACCGTCCCATGTTAGTCTCATGTTGTAACTGACCTGGCTGAGTGGTACAGGAGCTCTGGGTTGGTATCATTGGCTCCAGCATCTGAACGGAGAAGACCTCCATCAACTCATTAGTGGAAGAGGTCTGAAACAAAAAGACCTGCACTTTGTGTTTGATAACATAACAAATTTCAATTCCTCAATCAACTTAAACAGCAAAGTGGCCGACAGTTTGTTAAGAGTTGTTTGAGACACATGATAACTGACTAGCGAAAGATATGAATGACAAGTGATATAAATAAAATAGAAATCCTACCAAACTAGAAAAACTGCATCAAGTCTTATTATTTACATAGGTCATGATTTTAGATCTCAGCTGGCTCAAAATCTGTAAAACCAGTTTGATCTTAAAAGGTCAGCAAAACAATTTAATATTTGTTATTCAACCCTGCTGCCTCACCCCTAAAGACTCGTGATGGATTTTGTAAATCATTTTTCTCCTCTTGTCGACATTAATCCATGTTTGTTTGAGTTTAACACAAAAAACTCATGGTTTGTGAGTCACAGAGGATTAAAACACTCACATGTTGTGCTTTTGTTCATCTTACCTGGTTCAGTTCTCCCAGTGAAGGGACTGGCTGTGGACTGTAGACATTCTCCACAGTGGAGACCTGAAAATAACGATACATCCAAACCCTGAGGTGTTAAGTCGCCAGCCAACAAAAAAGATAATGAAATGTCTAACCAAAAACTGAGGTTTTTAACATTTAGGAATAAAGTGATCTCTCTTATAACTTTATTACCTCAACAGGAGGGGGTGAAAAGCCATTTAGAAGCAAAATGGACTCAGTCTGAAAAAACAAAACAAAAAAGGAGAAAAATTGATGGAAAAACAGAACAAAATAAAAGACACACACACCCACATGCACACACACACACACACACACACACACACACACACACACACACACACAAGAAACAAAAATAAAGCTGTGTTCTCTGACCTGTGTTGGGGCCTCTTCAGATTCCACAACCTTACACACTTCATGGATGTCAGCAACGACTGGATCTGCCTGGTAGACACACCGTGTTACACACATTCACTGCACAAAGCACAACATAAAATCACCGCCTCTTTTGTATTCTGCACTGGATGCTTGTAGGGAAACAGAAAAACCATTTTAGTTCCCTCTCAGATTCTAATCCAGCATGACCAACCCAGAAAGTCTTTATGTGAGAAGATGCAAAACAAGAGACCTGAGTTGTTTTGGGCTGGAGATGAGGTTAAGCTAGAATGGTTATTCAGAGAGGGGGTTTTCACTGTTACTAGTTTCATTAAGAGAGCTTGGAAACTAAAAAAATAACAAATTATTTGTAAGAATTTGATCTGAGCTGTACTAGAGTCTGTTTTGTTTGTTCTGTTTCTTTTTTTTTTGGACATTATCAGCTGACTTTGATTGTTGTATTGTATCTTGTAAGTCCTTTCAGGCTGGGCACCTTTAACAATGTATGACACATTAATATAATAAATCTAATCTAATCTAATCCAGCAAATAATCTTTAAAAGGTGTAATGCATTGAAACTTCACCCAGTCTCACATTATAAGGTATAGCACTCATAATGTACATATATGGTTCAGCAGTTAGGGTTCCTGGTTTTCACTCAGACAGAGTTCAGCTCCTGATACGTAAACAGTTTCATATCAGCAGTCATTATGCTGCCAGGCACTCTTCTTACTTCTACAGCGACGTTTAAACTAGATATGAACCTTGTACATGAAGTGCATGGTGCTAATTTGATAATTAATCTCAGAATTGTAGTGACATTTGTACTACAGTATTACATATAGTTGAAATTACCACTGAACAAGACGATTGTTCCATATTTTCAGGAATTTTTACCTATGAACCAATTCAGATATTTACTGGTCATCTTGCTATCAGTCAGTAACCAGGACTAATATTTATGAAAAATGCAATTCTTTATTTTTTTGTTCCTAAGATATGCTGTATGTTTCCCAAGCAGTGTTCTGGGTTATTACCAGTGTGGCCGTCTTGATGTATAAAAGGAAGTAGGTGTCTTGATGTTGGTATATGTAAGCCAAAGCTCTGGGATCTGACTCATCTTTCTTCAAATAGCTGATCTGGCTCTTGTCATGGTCATAAATCACAGCCTGCAAAACAGAAAATGAGGAAGGTTTGAACTTAAGGTACAATTAATTAATTACATTACGAATGAGGGATCAGACAGTTACGTTACTGCAAGAAAAAAAAAGGAAATTTAGATATCTCAATCATAAAATATCACCAGATTTATGCTTTTATATCTGGTTCTGTGTCTCAAACAGTTTCTCTTTCTCTAGTTTTTTTGTGTTGGAACTTATCTGTATCTTGGTTCTCCATCGGCCTGATAAACTGAGGTAAGGGCTGGAATCCCAGTCCCAGTGTTTACAGGAGCAGAAAATCGATTTGTTAAAGGCTAGCTTGTGGAATGTGGCAGGATTATACAGAAATGTTCAGTGCAGGCAAAAGTTTCTGATGTTTATTATCACTACAACCCGCTCATAAACCTAAAATTGCACAAATACAAGGGCAGATGTGGTACCAAAACTTAAATTATCTCCAAAAGCCAACTTCCACATAAAGTATTATTTTCACATAGGAAACACTACTTCCTTATTTTATTCACCAGTTGTTGTTTTTTTTTTAAACCACCAAAGTTTAACAGTTGTTTACTGGAAGAAAGAATATTCAAACTTTATGCTTTTCAGGGAAGAACATGGAAATTATGACTTCTAACAGACATATGAATATAAAAATATATTTAAAAATCCTGAGAATTATTCAAATTTTGGTAAAAAGCGTAAAAATAAAGCATGTAATATGGCATTAGTGTAGTAATCCAAGCCACAAACACGTATTTTGTCCACCGGAAAACCACGATTGTTGTTGTGTTTGGGACCGAAACAGACTTTTTCAAGATTAACCCTCAACCTGAGGGAGGCGCCACTGCTACAGGAAAACACAATGAGGAGAAAGATGTAGGAGAGATTTAGTCAAACTCACCCCTGTCCTTTCATCCAAGATTTTCAGGCCACTAGAGGAAATTTTCAGCCAAACTCTCTGTTTGTGTATCCCTTGTCTTCTTGCTGATATCTCAAAGCCCTAACACAGATGGAGTAAACACAAAGTTTGAGCGGAGCGGTCAGAGGAGCTGAGTTTACAGTGTGGAAGAACAAGGCAAACATGTCAGAAAGGGAAGTCATTGTCATACTGAGTATGTTTGACATCTAACAAAATAATTTTGATGGTAAACTGAGTTGTAAAAAGTTGAATGGTGTCTCTGTGCCAGTCACTCTGCACCCCAACCGCCAGTTACTGCACTATGCAACTTTTAAGAGCAATATAACAACAGTGCGTAACACTTTAAAGCATTCAGATTGTCTCACACAACAACAACTATTATTGGTTTTGGCAAAACTGCATCACATTTGACAGGAAAAATGCTGCCTAGTTTTGCTTTTGATTTTCTCTGGCTGCTCTGCCTCAACTGTTTGGAACTGGGGGAGTTTCCCTAAAGTAATCTGTAACTGCTGCTAACTATAGCTGCTAGTTAACTCTGTTAGTGGCTAGCTGACTGCTCAGAGCACTTAGAAGTAGGGCTGTGCATTGGAAAGAATCTGGCAATACGATACGAATCAATATGGGGTTACAATTTGAAATATTGCAATATATTGCAATACTGCAAGCAAGGCGATATATTGCAATTTTTTTTCAATCTAATATCAGGAAAACTGTCACAGTGTAAAGAAAACACCATAATATCCATAAAATCTCAGTAAAAATAACCTTTTTTTTAATGCAATCAGAAGATCAGAGCAACACTTTTTGTGCAATAGCGGTTAGGGGTTTGGATGGCTGTGTTGCAAAGTGCTGAGGTTTTCATGTCTTGGGCTGAGCGGGAACCAGCTGCCTCAAAGCACATCATTAAAGAGGCAAAGATGTAGAAAAGGATGTTGATGGAGTAGAGAGAAAGAGAGTGTTTGATTGAGCAAGACTCTCAGACAGGAGAAAGGTCAAACTGGATTTCTACGTGGTATCAAATCACGACAGTGAAGAAGATACTGACAGACAAACCAGAAAGAGAAAACGAGAGAGTGACCAACCCAGGAACAATGTAAATGTCAGACTGGCTTTGAGTTGTTAGTGAGAGCTTTGCAAAATAGAAAGACAAAAGACTGAGGTCGACCTTCTGCTGTTGGATTAGTCAGTAGTATTAGCTGGCAGCTAAGTTATGCATCTTATGTAGCTGCATTTGCTTGCTGTTGGTTGCATTAGCAAAGTTGTCGACTGGCTTGTTTTTTATCATAGGTCAGCACTTTCCGAGTTTTAGTTGGTGAATGTTAAAGCCAGGTGTTAGCAGCCATATTGTCTCTGTTCAGTTCATGTCAGATCGGCATGCATCTGTTTTGAGTTACGTGCAAACCCTGTGCAAACTTTTGATTTCTGCACAGCAAAAAATAAGCATGTATGTTTATGTTTTTAGTGCAACACATTGTTATAAATCAGACATCTGACAGTATTGTCAAGGACCAGTGACTTGTATTTATGACTGTGGTGATGCACTTTAAAAATGTGGGGGCATCAAATCACACAAAGACCACTTTCTCCATAATGTTACTATAAAGAAAGGTTTGTTTTTTTTTTTACCTTTTCCAAAACCAAAAGAAGGTTTAAATTAAAACCTCTTTTTTTCTGTTATTCTTCCCAGAGGGTGAATTCCTTTGATTGACACTGTATTGGATATAAGTGCCAATGTACTGATTGGACAAAAACGGCCCTCATTGGTTTTGCAACAGCTATTTTTTAATGCCACTAGTATGAGATGACTGATAACATGTATTTTCAGAATGGTCTAATTCAATAAAGGCCTCTTAAAATGACTCTTAAATCATCACAATCGGTTAAGACACATTGTAATCTCACTGATCATATGATATCAGACATGTGCTGTTTATTTTAAATGTTCTACCTGATAAAACGACTGCAGTTAAAACACACTCGACCAGCTTTGATATAGAGAAGACAGAGGCAAGTTGGTCTTGGCTGTGGAGGACTGAATACCTTTAGTTTCATCATAGAGTCTTTGAACATCTTGTCTCCATGGGCATCAGGTAGCGGGTCCACGCCGATCAGTTTGGCTCTGTAGCGAACTCCGTCTCCTTGGAAACGGGAGGTTGTCTCCCAGGATACTCCTGGGAAACAAGAACAGCGGAGAAAAAGGGTCAAACTATGAGCTCAAATCTGTGTGAGAGCGAGGAAATGTGTATCAGTGTATATTTGTGTTACTTAGTTATTTCTTAATTATGTTTGCATGTGATAATTTAATCAAAGAATGTGCGTATTTGTGTTTTTAATATGTTTGCACTTTTTGGTCTTTTATGGTAATGCCTCTTGCGCCTGTGTGCGTATTTGTGAGTATATGTTTGTGTAAATGTTTGTGAATGGATATGTGATGTTTATAAATGTTCTTAAGGTATTTTCTTTGTGTGTGTGTGTGTGTGCGTGTGTGTGTGTAATCAAATTGCTGAGCGAGTGTTTGACTGATCCTTGGTTAATGTTTAATCTCATTTCCTGGAATCAAAACAGTAATTTAGTGATTATGGAAATGTCAGTATGTGCAAGTTGTTGTTGCAAAGGTCATCTCTGTAATAGCTTTGCTTGTGTTGTGTAACAGTTTACTGGCTTTCGTTCACTGTTTAGTTAAATGCTCAGCACAAATGCAATGCTGCATTGAACACTTGACTACAAACCAACAGTCAGTCAATTGCCTGAGCTGGTGTAAAACAACCACTTGGAAAGAGAACAAATGTTAGTGTTTTTGAAACATAGGATGCTTCCCGCGACTCAGGTCTTGTTCAAAAATGTACTGCATAAATATATTATGTCAAGGTGGTGCAGGAACGAAAAACAGTCACACTAAATGTAAGAAAAAACATATGAAAATCCATGTACACAACCATATAGATAAGATTTTGTCACTATTTAAGGAAATTCATGGAGGTTTTGTCTCATAATGCCACTGGTCTGTCTGTTGAAATAGAAACTTCTAAAAGATGTAAACAGTTACTGGATTTGGCTCACAAGACTTTCCTGGATGCCTGACAAGGCCTTGTCTTTTGATCAGGTCTTTTAAAAGGACTCATGTGACACCTCTCCTGACTTCTTCACCCTTTCTGGCTTTCATCAGGTTCAGAATTCAGTTCAAGACCTTTGTGATCACTGTCGATCACTACAACAACTCGATATCAGCAGTCGACCAGAGTTTTCATCCTCTGTGGTTTCAGCCACAAAAGCATTTTGATCAGATTAGTGAAAGATTTAGTTTTGCTTCAGTGTAAATAAAGTATTTCAGAATTTTTGACTTTTCCTATCAAGATTTACAAGTTTAAAAGGGACCTAAAAGCAATAACACAGAGACGACAGGTTGAGGGAACAAAAATTGAGCTTTAATGACATAAAGTTGAAACAAAAGTACAAAAACTAACAGGCGACCAAAACCAAGGAGAAACACAAACAACTGGACAGAGTACAAACCAGGAAGGCACGAAGAACCCAAGAAGAGGTACTGATGAGACACAAGGAGCAAAAGCAGGACAGGAACAGACACAGATGAACCAACACCGCAAACTGGGAATGCACATGCATGAAACACACAGAATAATAATCAGGCTCAGGTGGAACAAATCATCAATTATCAAAGGAGGGAAAGCAGAAGGAGGCATGAAAATTGACAAAACACGACACATGAGGAGAAAACTTAAATTTAACAGGAAACAGACTAAACTGAGCTGCAAACTGTGACATTTCAAATATTCTAAAGTATAGATCACTGTATTTTCCTAACCATAAAGCCCCTTGGATGAAATTTTACGTTATGTTGATTGTAGCGTCACATGTGGACAAAAGTGGTACTGCTTACTGTCGTGAAGATCACGTATTTCGTCAGCATTTGTTTTGGAAGAGAGTGAAAGAAACACGCCACTCATTTGCACAATACCAGTTTGGCCATTAACACTAAATATTGAAATTAACAAAAGAAAAATATCCTCCTGCTTCCAACTATCTAGTAAAAAAGAGGACAGTGGATTGATCATGCTTGTAAACAACAAATCATCTCTTCTGGTCTGTGTGCTGTAATGCATTTTGTAGTGTTTCTGCTGACTGAGCGGACTGAGCAAAAGCTATGGAAAACCCAGGACAGTAATCTCCAATCTCCTCCTCGAATGTCCCATTTGCCAATGTAGGTGAGATACGAAGCATCAGTATTAAATCTAGACTGTTTAATAACCAACTAAATGTTAGGCTACTCATAGGGATCGTGCTGTGAGTGCCAAAACATAACCATGAAATGATTTTGTTGCTATGAGTGGATGTACTGACACAGCGGTTTGATTGGCAAGTTTGTAGTTTATCACAACAATTTACTCAAAATTCATTCTCACTTAACTTAAATCAACACTGTAAACAGTTACTCATGGAGACAGATAGTTCATTGCTCTCATCAACTCCCAAAGTCAGGTGAAAACAGCATCTGATTTCATGATGCTTTATTAGCTTTTACAGTCCTTGCTCCTGTATTTTATTATCAAAGCATGACCACTGCGGCTGTTTTTATAGTCTCATCCAAAATGATGACATTCTCATAAAATCATTATTGCTTATGATGACTCCTAGTTAAAATGTCAGAGAAATGTTTTAAACAGATTATGCAAGTTTATCATTTTTAAGCTTACAGAGACAAAGGGGAGCAGTTTTGTCCATGAAGCAAATGTTGGCAAAGTGAAAATTCTGAATGGTGGTTTTGTAGCAACATGAGCTGTAATTCATGCCACACTAACAGACATTCCGTACTTGACATTAAAGCCTCTCCAAGTTGGAGGAAGGAAGGAATGTTAAGAAAGACACTACTGTATACTGTTACTCTACAGATGACATCAGTAGCGTTCTCAAACAGCTGGAACAGCTGGACATCCTCCAGCAGTGCATGATGGAGGAACAAGGAAATAGAACAAAACAAGCAGTGTTAACCTGAAAATGCTCCCGTTTCCCATCAGGTATTTGTAAACTTACTGTCACATGCCGAACCAGGAGACGTACTGTACCGTAGTAACAGTGTTTGGAAACATTCAGTGTTATAGTTAGACAATGTACAGATCGCTTTATTTTTTTCGCTTGGATTTTTGGAGTATTTGGATGAGAGAGTGGACCTGGAGAGGATATACTTTGCTCTCAACAAATGTATGACACCTAGCAGACAGCATGCAACTGCTGTCATTCAAAACGACTACATGATTGATTGTGTAACACTTAAGGCCTTTAACCTTAAGATTGTGGACGAAAGCAGTACTGCTTACTGTCGTAACGATCTTGTACAGTGTGAGCATTTGTAATGGAAGAGAGTGAAAGAAATTTATTTGCACATTGCAAGTTGGGCAATAAACACAAAATAATGAAATTAGCTAAAAAAAAATTATCCTCTTGCTTCCAACCGTAATAGGGAAAAAGAGAATAGTGCATCGATCATGCTCGTAAACGGCAAATCATTTCTTCTGGTCTGTGTGCTGTAAAGTGTTTCATAGTGTTTCCGCTGACTGAGCAGAAGGGGCTAAAGCATTTTAAAAGACAGGACGGTAATCTCTGATGTCCTTGTCGATGGTCTCATTTACAGATGTTGGTAAGATGTGAGGCATCACTATCAGAATCAAATTTAGACAACTTCATAAACAGTTAAAAGTTCCTCGTAGGGACTTTAAAGGTCCTATTCATTCCTTCATTCATTCATTCCTTCATTCATTCATTCCTTCATTCGTTTGTTCATAAGATTCCCAACTTGTCAAACTGACGCTTTGGGTCATTAGTTGGGGACCGTCACCAACCCAAAGCATCAGTACCCGACGAGCTGGGTTTCCCAATTCGTCAAATATTGATGACTTGAGAATGAGATGCTGGAACCGATTATTTCTACAAAGTGGACCTTTAATATAAATTTAGCTCCTGCACACTTGTTACGAGGGGGGAAATTAGCTCCAGAGACTGTTTTGAATGCCTGCCTCAACTGGCTGATTAGGGGAACTGCAGTATTTGGCAGTTTTACATGTTGGCTTCATTTTTCAGCCCCTGAAGATACTGCTTGGTTCAGACAGAAGGAAGTGAAAACACATGAAGTGAAATTCAGAGATGGTGAGGTGACATACATAGTCGATGTAAAAGACTTGATTAGATGCAAAATAGGTGACGTTAGCTGACACAAGGACGTATCCACACGAACTGAAAATGTTCCAGCTTGAGCTTTATGAGTCTGCATCATAAACATACAGAGACAAGGGGAAACACAAAAGAAAATGGAGATAACAGACAGAACAGAGTTTCTGATGAGAACTGACGTTGGTCAAGGGCTACGCTGAAATCTCAGAATGCAAAGCAAGTTTTTAGGTTTTAATAAAAATACGGCTGCACAGGTGTGTAATAAAAAAGTAGAGATAAGGATTTTGTTTTAAAAAAAGATTTAAAATTGGACAAAATTGTGTTTGGATATTTTTTCTTTATTTATGCTGTAAACACTACAAGTGAAGGAATTAACCTGCCAAACTGTGTCCCAAGAAAAGGAAGGAAATGTTGCATTCAGCAAATTTTGCAAGGTTTTCTGAGGTTACAGGCTTTGTGTGAGAACCAGTGCTGACAGCAGCCAAGCACTCATACCTCTTGTGTTGGGGGAGAGCCAGGTCCTGACAGCAGTTTGGCCCAGTGCAGGATAACTCCCAGCCTGCTGCTCTGTCTCCATCATCATAAGGTCCGTTTGGAAATTCAAGGCTGTGGTGCTCAGGATGCAGTAAAAACAATGTGACTGTCACGCTTGTTTGCTAAAAAAAAAGGGGGCATCACATCAACAACTTTAGAGAAAGACAGCGAGTTGATGTAGAGAATTTTTAAAGAATCCAGAAGTCTAAAACTGTCGAGTGTAAAGAAAAGCTTTTTTCAAATCCAAGCAAGTTCTGGGATGAATCTGTGTAAAAGTTTGCTAAAAACCAGAAGAGACATGCTTTGATTTACCTCACCTGTTGGGAGTGCGTCTCTGCTCTGACTGTTCTCTTGGCTCAACTCACCGCCGAAGCTTCTCAGAGCCAAAGGTCAGGCTGCAGACTCACTGGTGATATATTAACATCCGCTGGGAGGCTCAAAGACATGGGAACTCTTGCAGAAGACTGAAGAGGCTGTAATTGAAAAGATAGTCAGCACATGGTGCTGTCCCTCTCAGGGGGTGAGGTCATGTGTTTCCCTTAGAAGAGTGTTTGGGTGGTATTTGCTTAAAATAACAGCTGAACTCTGAATGTGACTGGATGCCAAAAAAAAAAAAAATGGAGCCTGTTGAAAACCTCTGCAGGAGGGGCAGTTGAGAGAAACCAGAAAACAGGAAAATGCTAACAAAATGCTGTTTAGGAAAACAACTATTAAATCTTGGGGTAGCTCTTGAAAGGATTTTGCTGGCTAACAGTTCATAAACCCAAACATTTGCACATTTGGAATGATCTTACGCTACGCCTCATGTACACACAACTTTAAATATGACTACTACTACAAGCTACTTTGTGGCAAAACATAGTGCTTTGCATTTGTATTATATTATTTAAGAGTATTCCAATGATTTAGTATTAATTTCCAGAAGTTTGGGAACTGGACTAAGAGTCTACAGGCAGCCACCTAAAGGTCCAATATGTAAGATTTAGTGTGATTTGTTTTTAGATTGTAAAAAAAATTGAATACAATATTCATAATAAGTATGTTTTTATTAGTGAATAATCAATAGAAAAATAATAATCATTGTTTTTTCAGTACCTTAAAATGATTCTTTATGTCTATAAAGGGAGCAACCTCAACCTACATGTTTCTGAGGTAGTGCAGAATGGACAAACCAAATACCGATTTTAAAGCAACGTTATTAACTTCAACCACGACCCACTTCTCTGAAAAGTGAAACTTAACGATGCACGTTAATATGTCACACAAAATAGCAATTTTAGTGAAACCGGATCATACTTTGTGGAGAAAATGTCCTCTGGTTTTCCCTCTGTCCTATGACTGCTCTGCCATGACTCTGTGATTCACAGAGGTTCCTGAAAGCAGCATGTAGGCTGCCTGCAGACTGAAGCTGCAGCTGCAGCAGTGGGTAGTTGTTGGGGACAGCTCAGCTAAATTAAAGGCTGCACACAGAGCGTAGCAGTTCACTAAAATTGCTGTTTTGTGCGACACATTATGTGCATCGTTACGTTTTGTTTTCTGGAGCAGCGGGTTTTGGTCAAAATTGCCTGAAAGAAGGCTTTTCACATTTTTATGAGTTTTGCAGCCAGTGTTGAATTTCTTGCTAGCTTGGATGGCAAAGGTGAGCGGACAGATATTCACTAGGGTGCATTCTGCAACTCCACCACTAGATGCCCCTAAATCCCTCTGACTGGGCCTTTAAGCAATATGTTGCTCTAGGGTAAATGCTAACATGCTCATAGTAATAATGCCAACATGTTGTTTAACAGGTAAGATTTCATCATGGTCACCATCTTGATTTAGTGTGTTAGAATATCAGCATTTGCTGATTAGCACAGATTGCAAAGCTGAGGCTGATGGGAAAATGAGTTTTATGTGTATGTTTTTTATAAATCAGAAATTGGACAAAATGCAGGGCAACAAATGATAGTACTATATGAAAAGTCAGACACTCAGAAAAAAAAAAATCAATTTCTTCCAAAGGGGGCGTAAATTACTGAGATATTTTAGTCGTAACCAATGAGGTGGACCAACAGACTGACATCTCCGTCCAAAAGTGTTTGCTTGGCTGAGATGAACAGCCAAAATCAAAGCAGCAGAGATGTCTTGACTTTTAGTCACCCACTTGGACAAAGCACTAAAGAAATGGATATGACACTTCCCATTTTGCAGTACAGGCTGTCAGACTCAAGATGAGGCTGAGATAATGCTGACATCACTGCGACATCCTCATACTTTCTTTTAATCAGACTTGGTAAATATTCTCAAGAACTGTAGAACACATTAGACAGCTGTTTTCGCAGGCTGTGTGGTTTCTGCTACTTGTGATGACTCAACTGAAGTTCATGTTAAAAATATGCTCCCATGATCCTATAATGCTCCTTTAAAGCAACAGTCCCTTTATTGAGACGGTCTTGAAATAAGCATGTTTGCACAGGTTGCATTCTTGCTTTATTTTGCGTGAATGTGTGGACACAAAGTATTCCCAATCAAAACGAACCACAGTTCGTGTTCTTTTATTTAGTCCTTCATGGAGGCAGGAACACTGTCACTGCTGTTTGTCTTAGTGTTAAAAATAAATTCTCCACGCAGATGTTTTATTATAAATATAACTGTGTGTCCAGACACACCAGATATAGCAGTCATTATTAATTTCGTACAGTCCCAGAATTCAACTACTTCACTGCCTGCAGGTTTGTAATTCAATTTAAAAATAAAATTAAAAAAAAATTAAAATATATATATATATATAATATATAATTTATAAATGCAACATGCAAGTTTGTGGACAAATAATATCTACTGAATTGTTTTCACAGATTAAACAAATAAATAACATGTTTCTATGTTAACTTGTCATCTTCTGAGGTGTATTTGTAATGTATTTTTTAATTTTGGACAAAATCAGTCTAGTTTCGCCTTTGTTTTCAGTCTTTATGTCATGCTAAGCTGACCTGCTGCTAGCTGTAGCTTCATATACAGAGCAGAACAGTTTTAAGAGTTGTGCCCATTATCTTATCTAACTCATGGCAGGAAAATGAACTAAATGTCTGTCAAAAATATCAAACTACTCCCTTAATAAATTATCTGGATATTATTTTGATTAACACTGCTCAGTTTGACACATCAGAATGTCACAGAAGATGGCTGAAAACAGAAAGGACGATGCAGAGAAAGTGGCCTCTCCCAGAGAGGAATCAAGATGCAAGCTATGCACTCTAGAATAAATATTTATGTATGGGATCATTTCTGACATTGAGGTTAGCAGAGAGGCTTCTCTGCATGTCAGAACATTTTCCCAGAAAGTGAAGCTAATTTGTAGAAAAACCCCAGAAGCAGGAAGAGTTTCATGTTAGATTAAGCACAGCTTTTCCCCAAATCTCCCCTAAATAAGAAGAATTATTTTAAAATCAAAATAATACACAACACCAGAATATGTAGGTCAGCTGGCAGAGTGGTAAAGACTTTGGTAACCTGTGGGAGGAAATACCAGATTTAATCCACTTTATCAGTCAATCTGCAGCATACACCAAAGACAGGAAAAGTTCATGTGGATTACTGTCATCACAGCACCGAAGGGGGTTCCCTTTTTTAAACAAACAGTGAGTATGGGATAACAGACACAGCCACGTTTCCCAAAAGTGACAGTGAAGAAGTCAAAAAGACATGTCTCTCACAGGCTGGGCCGACAGGATCCACGCCCGAGCTGTGACTCACGATGGTTGCGTTCAGTCAAGTTGTTATGCAAGTTCTTAAATGTTGGATCCCCTTTGCTAAAATCCACAAATTTCCGCGAAAGCACAGAGGACCTGACCATAGTATTCTCATTAATCGCTCCAGACTGTATGAGTTCCTCCAAAGAAAGCCTCAGTGCTCAAGTGCTGAACTCCTGCCAAGATTGTGGTAAATGATTCTCCGGAATAGCCAAACAACATTCCCAAATGAACCTAAATGCAGCCAAGGGGAGCTGATTCTCAGTCTAAATGTAACCAAGTCCAGAAACCATAAAAAAACAGCAGATGTGGTCCTCAGAGGCACCAACAGTCATACATATTCATCCAAGTTCAGACTGAAGTGAGTTCCTAGAATGATTCAACCTTCTAAACTTTTTTTGTGTGTTATTTACAGGATTAGGGTTAGACTGATTTAAAATGAGAAAACTTCTTCTGTACATATCCAGACTTTTTAGACATGACTCTCGTGCCATGTTGTTGATTTGAAGTCATCCTGGAATATCAGCGAATACCTGCAGTAAGAAATCAAATAGATCAGCAGCTCTCCAACATGTTTATTTGAATGAGTCTCACTTTCCAACATCTGAGAACACATCGTATGAAAGAACAAATCTGCTGCTGTTTGTGAAAACTTCTGTATCCCATTTTAGGGGTTTTTCGTGTTGAAACTAAAGCGGAAGGATTACATGTTCTTCTGTGAGTTGTGGAAACTCTGTGACCTTCAAATGAGCGGATGAAAAAGATTTAAAACCTAATAAAGGAAACAGATTTGTGCCATTGGAGCGGTGCTTTTCCATGTAGCCTATTTTGCCAAATCATGGGGTCAAAAAAATCTACTTTAGCAAACAATGACTTCCTTAAATATATTCAGATTACCCTGGAAAGGATGTTGTAATGTTAATGTTTTTGTGAAATTTTTCGAATTAAATGCCACACTTTGTAAAGTTTTTTTTTTCCTACGTAGGCTTCATCTTCTAGTTTAAAAATAACTGTCAGACTGTATGTTTATTATGTAAATAGCCTACTCAGTCTTTGTGCATCCTTGGTTTTTACTTCTATCTATCTATCTATCCATCTATCTATCTATCTATCTATCTATCTGTGGCAGGTCAATATCTTCCAAAATATTGGTCAGGCACTAGTTCATTTATATAGTATGTGATTAACAAGACCTGTAACAATACTTAAGAGGAATAAACAGTGCTGTAATAATTTTATAAAAGAGAAGAGTGACAAATTGAAAGAAAACCTGAAACATGAGTGAAGAACCAAGATGATAATGAGCCGTCTATAGAGCATCTTCTCCATTCTCCTCACTGTTTTGGCAGCTGTATTACATGCCTTTATGTGTGCATCACATATTCACAATTATTTGTTCATTATCAAACAAAAAAAGCAAGTAAAACGGGGCGCCCGGTGGCTAAGTCGGTAGAGCTGGCACCCCATATACAGAGGCTATGTCCTCGCCGCAGCGGACCCAGGTTCGATTCCACCTGTGGCCCTTTGCTGCATG
>JAQFJA010000021.1:11134549-11145420 GCA_029874485.1 Naso brachycentron
TCAAACTCCACCTGTTCACCACAGCCTACAACCTCTCCCAACTTTCCCTGCATTCCAATACCTATACTACCCTACTGTTTAGTACGGCAGAAAAAGATTTAGTATATCCCAATAAATAGTATGGGACATGCAGTATGCCAGTAGTACCAGGATGTTCTCCTACATCTGGACGGTTTTTGCAGTATGCAAGCCAGCATACTTTTCTGGCCATTCTGACCCACAATCCTCTGCGCAGCCGAAAATACGTCACACACGTCATGGTGTTTCGCACGAATATAAACAAAGCAGAGAGAGTGCAAATATTTGTCAGCTGATTGACAGCATGACGAGCGCCACAATGGCAGATGACAGCACATTTAATTATGAGAACTCCTATAGTATTGCTGCATAAAGCAAAGTGGATAAACAAGTGCAAATGTGAACTTTTATATTGCAAACCTTTCCTTTGTACTCCAAAATCTCGCACTAAGGCTGCAACTGATAGAAGAGCCTCACATTCAAAGTTTAAGGCTTACTGTCATGACAGAGCAGTATGTCCCAGTTGTATGCATACTGCATGCAACAGTATGTACTTTGTAAAGGGCAGCCGCAGTATGTGCTACAAGAAAAAAGCAAAAGTATGCAATTTGGAATGCAACCTTTGTTTGCCCAGCAGACACACATTTAGTTACTCGTTTCAGTTTTTGTATTTTACCTATCCAGTCATGTAAAGCGTTCTGGGGTCTCATGAAAGGCACTCTATTATAATTATTATAAATATGAAAATGACTGTTAGTTGCAGGTAAAACTACACAGCAATTGTCCCCGTGAGAGTGTGTAGAGTGTGTAGATAGAAACAGTGGAAATACAGCCTCTTCTCAAAATAAAAACATAAAATGCACCTGAAGGGTATTTTTAAAACATGACACACCTTTAATGAAGGATGCACATGAAGCTACACAAATGTCTACATTCCCCTTTGACTACAGCAGTTGCTTTGTATTAGGGCTCGATCGATATGGGATTTTGGTGGCCAATGCCAACACCGATAAGAAAATTCTCATATCCGATATATTGGCCAATATTCTTAATGTAATATTTTGAATGTGGTTATCAAATTCGTGTGACAAAGATATGTAATGAGGGCAGGATATCTGACAAACTTTGTTCCGAACATCAGTGTACTGAACAGTTAACACTTCACTTAATACCAATTAAATAAAAAAATACGTGATTACACCATTTTAAAATACTAATCCTGGCATTTTTTCCAGCCTTAAAGAAACATTTTAATATCAGCACTTATTAGAGAATATATACCTTGATACCGATATATCTGCAATAAGCTAATATCAGCTGATAATATCGGCAAACCGTTACATCGGTCGGGCCCTGCTTTGTATTGCACTTCAATGAGATATTATGTGCTTTTACTGGTGCAGGTAAAACGATACAAATACACACTAAGGCAAACAGGAGACAGTTTAAAAATAGACACTCCTCAAAATCATGTCAATGGTCACATTTAAAAGGGAAATAAGAACTTGGAGCTTGCTCACATAAGCACACCGATAACTTCAGCAGCAGAATCAGATGATCTGATGAATACTGCTTAGAAAAGTGCAGCAATGCAGTCACAATTAAAGAGAAAGGCCTGGATCAAACACACTTAGTGTATAATTTTAGAAGGTTGTGTGGGGATTTTTTTGGGAGGTGGGGGTGGGGGATTTGAGGAATATTTGAGATAGTAAATGTGCATTACTAAATATCACCCCTGTGTGAAGTATCCACCTAATCCGTTTGTCAAGGGACAAAAGCATGTGCGGTTCATAAGAAGTAGCACTTGTTAAACATAAAGAACAGCACATACAGAGATTACAACGGACACACATAAAAATGAATTATGTAGCTGCCATAAGAGATCCACACTGGTTATGTTGACAACATTTAGTGTCAGTGGGAGTTTCAGCTCAGGAAACAGAAGAAAAAAAAAACACAATAACACACACGGAATAACAGATTCCAAGTTAAAACACAACCGCTACTCGTGTTCATTTGTGCAATCATTACTGTGCATTGATATGTAGCTGAATGATCAGTACATCAGAGGAGACATGCAACAGTAACATTTTCAGTTATCTTGGTTGTTTATAAATATTACAAAAAAAACAAACAAGAAAACAAGAAAAACATTCGTAACTGTACAATCAAAAAGTCTAACATTATAAAGATTAAGTAAAAAAAAAAATTAACTTCAAAAATAATATTTTAAGAAACAATTTGCGCTGTCTGCAACTTAAGCCCTTGATTGGTAAAATCATCACTTCAAACTACATTATGATTATTCTTCCAGATGATGCAAATTCAGGAAGAGAACAAATATCTTCACAGTTCCTTTGGAAATAACATACCAATCAACTAATAATCACAGAATTTAAGCTGGAGAGTCAACGCATGAGAAAGTAGTTAAATAATGATTGTCACTGAAAACACTATCAGTATTAGTGAGTCTCAACATTAAGATCCTTAAGAGTTTTCACATAAATTAATTCAAAATGTGCTCCATTTCCGAAGGTTTGCCTTTTAGCAGAACACGTTTTCCGAAATACAACAAGGACAGAAAATAACACTGCTTAGTAGCTTTTTAGGTCTTCCCTAAAATGGATAAACACACACACACACACACACACACACACACACAGTAGTTTATATAATGTTCACACCTTGTGTTGACTCAGTGGTTGACAGAAAGAGCACATGGAATAAAGTCTTCAGTCACAGGTTGTTTGGTTGGTTGGTTAGCGTTGTGTGGTGTTTTGGGGAATTATAATTGGTGTACAAGCAATGCCAGCAAAGGATTCTGGGAAGTGCAAATCCCTCTCCCACTCATCTGTCTCAGTGTTGTACACCTGCACAATGCTTGTGACATTGTTCAGGTGCCAGTTGTAGCCCCCGACGATGTAGATCTTCCTGTCCAGTAAACAGCAGCCTGCCTCGGACTGTCCTGCTCTCATGGGACTAACAGTGGTCCACTGGTCGTTCTCTGGAACGTAATACTCGACCGCCAGCACATCAAAACAACGGTCCACATGGTCCATGCGACCGCCCAGAGCATAGACCCGCTCCCTTGTGCTGATCATTGCATGCAACACTCTGGGTTCATTCATGGGAGCCCTGAAGTCCCACTGGTCTGACGCTGGGTCATAGCAGTGGAGAGTTTTCTTGTCATCCAACGAGACGCCGTAACCCCCTGAGATATACAGCTTTTCTCCACAGGAAGCCCCTGCATGACCCCAAATCCTGCGTTTCAATGGTTCAACATTAGTCCACTCGTTCTTCTTTGGGCAGTAACACTCTACAGATGACAGACTTCCAGATCGATTGCGCCCCCCAGTGGCATACAGCTGTCCATGCAGCACACTGAGCTGAAACTGGATTCGTGCCTCCTGCATGGGTTGGATACGCAGCCACTGGCTCAGATGTGGGTCATAGCGATAACAGCTGTCCACTGCTCCCTCGCCGCTGCGGTACTGCAAGTGCTGTCCACCAACAACATACACAAAGTTATCAAGTACGGCAACACACGCGTGGCTGCACCCTGCCTCCATCTCTGTCAGCTCTTTGAACTGGCGGGAAGCCATTTCAGGGAGATAGTACACCTTGGTACTCACTGTGCGGTCGTTGTCAGTGTAGGGCGTCCCGCCAAAGGTGATGAGTGACATAACGTCAGAGCGTATAAGTGTCCGAGAAGACTGCATCTCATGCTGTCGGAAGGGAAGAATCTGGTAATTAAAGGCCTCGAGGAGATACTGGCGGCACTGCACGTCCTCCACCATGATGTCCACCGCCTGAACACTGTCCACCAACTCAGAGGAGCGCATGAGCGGGAAGCGCACGTGACAGAGGACACTGCTGGCTTGAGCCCGACGAGACTCATCATGCTGAAGCCACCTGATGGCGGCGTGGAAGAGGTCGATCTCGCTACAGTTCTTTAGTTTGTTGCTTTGCAGGAAGAAAACCAGGCGCTCCATGGGGATGTGCAGAAAGTCTTCCTCCTCTGCAATCTGAAGGAAGTGGCGAAAGGTGAAGGCATCCACCGATTCTTTGAGGGAAGACAGGCTGAAGGTGGTGGCCATCTGGCCGATGTGCAGGCAGGTCTCCACGCTCATCGCAGATTTGAGGAACTCTTCGCAGAGCTCCACGACTGGGACCATCTGGAGAAACACAGCAGCACCAAGGACATCCTGAATACAGTCCAGGTCTAATGTGACTTCTGAACTGTAGGCAAAGTCAATGATATGTTTCAGCCCACGGGCGGACAAACCCTTCAGTTCAATGGTATCTTGATTTGACTCCCTCATGCCTCCAGTAAACATAGCTCTGTAAAAAAAAAGAACAAGTCAGTAAACTACAGGACATTTTCGTAATGTCATCTCTTCTAACTGCAAGGCACCGCATAAAATGTGAAAGACCTTCCAAAACTATGTCAGCTCTTTGTCTGAATCCTTTCTGAATTACTGACTGAACATCTAACATCCATAGCAAATAAACTGAAAAGAAGTATATTCCTAGTGACTTATTTAAACTTAGACAAGTAAACTAGGCTATAAGTAATCAAAATTAGGCACAAATTCATGACCTATTTCTGTGAATATTATTCATTTATTCTTTTAGTACTCCAAGTCTGTCTTTTCAGTAATACTTGTTTCTACTTTTTTACAGGAACTGTGCACATATAAAATCAATGAAATAAAAAGGCTCAAACAAAAATACAAAAATTGATCTTTGACCAACAGCTTACTCTATATACTTGGTGTAAATTACACTGCATAAGAGCATTGGCTGAGTGCTTCTAATTTAAAATGTAAATGGACCATGAGAAGTCTGGTGGGTCAGACTAACCTGAAGTAATCACTGCAGGCAGCCAGCACAGCTTTGTGGACCTGGAAGCGCTCCTCATTGATGGCCAGCACGACGTCAAGTAGTTGTCCCTGAGCCCGCAAGACTGACAAGCCCTGAAGGAGGGTGGCACTGTGGCTTGGGGCCGAGAATGTACAGCGCAGGGTGCTGTTCTTGTTAGCCATACTGAAAAGGAAAAAAAGGTTGCGACATCAATCAGTGAATCATATCCTTTTTTCAAATAAAACTCAGTTTTTTAGCAGTTCTTTAATTTTATGCTGAACTCAAACCCTAGTAATCTTTTAAATATACTGTATACTCCTACAAGCTGTAATGTTCTGGTCGAGCAGGTTGTTTAGCTTAAGAACACTGCAATGTGATCTTTTGACTGGTGTCAACTCAAGACGTCGATTCCAACTGCTGTGAAGGAAATTTAATATAATCTGCAACAGTCTGTGGGGAAATGTAATCTGTACTATTCTTGACAGCACAGGAAATAAACAACATTGCTCTGAGTGGATATTACATTGCTGCACTGGAAAACAGAAATTAGTCTGCAAGTAAGATGAATGATCACGGTAGTTGGAAATATCAGCACCACAGGTAGGTCTATGTATAAATAAATGTCAGTGTGCAGAAACTTGAATAACTGTAAACCACATTGCACTGTGTACAAGGGACATCACCATTATAGAAATATAAAAAGAAACAAAAACAGATCTTGCTGTTCTGTGAAAACTGCAGTGACATTATTTTTTTCTCGTAATAAGACCCAAACATGGCATCCACTCACAGAGATTCCAGCTGACATGAACACATCTATACACCACATGTAAGTGTCAGGGAATGATCATAGTGTTCAAGTCCAACAATTTCATATACAGATCACATTAATAACAAGAAGAAACAGGTCATGAAATATTAAAATGAAGGATTAAAGCTCCGAAGCATTTAAGCCTGTTAGTACATGGATCAAACAATACAAAATCCAACACACTCATTTTCTGTGCATCTTAACAATTGCTTCAAAAAAATCATCATTTCTTTGTACATTTCAGATCAACTATGGCCATTTACATCACAGGTGTGAGTCTTACTCGTGATCTTAGTTTAATGTTTCAGGGGCTAAGAATCTTTTAAAGCTCTCTTCAACAAATTGGTCAGCAAAGGACAATTTTTGGACTGAAAATACTGCGAGCTGATGTTTGCAGATGCAGAGAAAATCTAAAGTGAACTTGACTAACTGGCAGGATTTGGAGCCTTGGGAATAAATTGACCTGGTCCACTTTAACAGCCAAATTGAACTTTTCATAGATACACAAGTCATCCAATAAGTGCTGAGAAAAGTTTGCTGACTTGTAATGATGAATTGCAAACATATCAGAATATATTAGACTGAAAATTACATTTGAAGAAGTGGTGGGTATTCTTATTATATTTAAGAAGCATGCATTAGCATATCAACAACAGCAGTGGTTTTACGAAACAGAGTATCGTTCCCTGTGCTACAAAGTCAGTGACAAACTGTTGCATTATTGGCTGTCTGTTGCCTTTCTGTTGCCAAGCCAAGAGTTTCTTCATGTCCTCTTAAACTAAAATTATTTACTATTTGAGCTTGACCTATGAGTCTTCTAAACACTATGTGTCCCAACAAGTGTAAACAAAAGCGTATCTTAAATTCTTTCCAGCATAAAGCCAGCGAGGAAGACTTGGAGTGACTGCACACACTGAAGCATACAGAGGTAAGTCAGGTGACAGGAATCACGTCTCTCAGTACATTAAATGGTCCACTGGCGTTAAAAAAAAGAAAGCAAGAAAAGAAAAATGCTCAAAACATCTAAATGTAAATCAAAATTACCTCCCCATATAATTATGTCCAGTAGTATTTTCAGACAAATTAAAAAGTAATTACGTTATTTTTCTACAGTCTACTGTCTGATTTCCTGTGAACTGAGACACAATGCATTTTGGGGCAGCTGATTATGTCCAGTGATCTGCTGCTGCATACCCACACATTCTTTGTAATACACATCTGGGCATTTCTTTCACACATAAAATGTGCATACTTACTATATATGAAATGTACTACATACTCAATTTGACATCACACTTAGTATGAATAGTATGTTTGTATGCAGTTTGAACACACAGCTCGTCGGCATACACCGGTGACATGGTCAGGAGCTCAGACAGGCAGCAACTCAGAAAAGGTTGTTTTGTCTCTTATCTTGATCAATGCGTCAGGTTTTTTTTGTTTGTTTGTTTTTTAAGTGTCAAAATGTATTTATTTATTTTTACTTTAAAGTGCCCATAGCAGTACATATCTTAGTCACAATCATCCAATTTCACGGCACACATTTTGACTAACTATAGTAGGAAAAGAGAAAGCCAATAAAACCTCTCAAATACTTGGAAAAATAATTAAAAATTATAATTAATTCATACAGTATAAGGATATATAAATATCAACTTTATAATGCAATATTTGTTTTTGTTTTTTTTTAAGGTTAGGGTTATAATTTTATATTTCCCTTGTACACTCTGGACTTGTTCTTACCTTGTTTTTGTTTTGTCCTCTTAATTGAATTTATTGTAATATGTTTATCATGGATTTTTTCTTCTGATTTTGGTTATTTATCTACATTTTTTAATATTTATGTTTTGTCTATGAGTATATGTATTTCATTTTATATTTCATGTTGTTTTACATCTCATGTTGTTTCATGTTTTTCACAAGTATTTGTTAAATGGTCACTGTTCACGTGACCATACAATGTATTGTATTTGCAAAGTTTTCAATAAAGAGTTGAAGGGGGAAAAAATAGGAAAAGCACAGGTGTTACTAATGACAGTAATGATGGTTTGAAACTATTCAAGTGTCTCATTAATTTAAATATTGACACGTGTGATTTTTTTTCCCCTTTATGACAGTCTTCTTTTGAAACTCAACCTAAATTTTTATGTGGTAAACTTGACAAAAAACAAAACAGAAAAAAAAGAATCGGTTGATAATCTGTATATATATTTTTTTTAAACTTCAAATATCGGTAATGGTATCAGTCTCAAAAAATCGAGTATTAACTGTCGGGCTCTAAGGACTAGCATAAGGTGAGGTGTTGTACCTGTAGTTAGTGCAAAATTTGCCACACATGATAAAAACAAGTAGACAAGACTGCAGTCCGAGCATTTAACTTTAGCTATATCTGTTGAAAAAGTAAAACTTTCTGCAGCAGCCTTTGAATTTGCTTGTGAACTAGGGCATCGACATTGCCAAAAAGTAACTTAAGTAACGTTAGCTGTAACGTTAAGTCTTAAGTTGGCCATTAAAATGTGAGAAAATGCCTTATTAAATGTGTTTAAGTTCACCTGCTACAACACAGCAGGTGAATTTATTCTTCAAACGCTAAACGGACAATCGTTTCATCCTTACTTTATTGAAACCGCTGGATGTAAAACGCAGGCAGTGAGGATGCCTGGAGGCCCCGGACAGGTCCTCGGTGTTTCCTGGAATCAAGACGCGATGCTGTGATGCTACATTAGCCTCGAACTGGGCTGCTGTGCTGGAGCCGTGGAGGCTTTCTGCGAGCTAACACCGAGGGACCAGCCCAACACCGCGTCAGACCACATCCTCACCCCGCTTCACTCACCTGTTCTGTGCATGTTTTGAAGCAAAATCCCCGCCATCCGACTCCGCCATCTTCTAGCACAAAGCAACACGCATATGGCATTTTTTTTAATGTAACCAGAAGGTTAACGGCTCGATTGCCTGTTCATGTTGTTTTAAAAAGTAAGAGGAGAGCCTGTTGTTCAGGCACAATCGGCGAAAAGCCTTCTGTCTGAGATCCAGTGGTGGACAGTGATGACCTCTGGCTGGTTGTTATGCCTCCTTCCTCTGTACTGACAGTTTCTGGCCACTGGGGGCGCTACTGTCTCCAGGTGTAATGGTTCCTATGGCGCTTGCAAGGTTGAACTTCCCATCCTGTGGTGGGAAATGTATTCAAACTCCTCAAAAATAAAAGAAGCGATAGTATGGAGTAAAACTACCAGTAAAAGACGTGTGACCAGTACCTCAGTTGGTTACTAAAGTAGTAGTAGTGCAGCAGTACAGACATAATAGTACAGTATTGTTTAGATGAAAAGTGTAAAAGTGAAGACAGTTAGGCTATATTTTAGAAAAATTACCCCCATTAAACCAAAATAATCATGTATTTTATTTCACACAATATAGTTGTATTATTATCAATGACACATTAGTGAGCAGGATAGGTAAAGGTTAAGGAAATATAGCAGCACACATTCTTCACTGCACCTTTACCTGTATTTCTTTCCTTTCCTTCCAATACATTACATCACACATTTTCAAAATGGATGCGAGTTGACATTGTCCTGACAAGTTTCTGGTGCAGTTTTCTTCTTGTCAGATAAATACCCCCAAAAGATACAATGACACAGTCAGCTTCCAGACTACAGCAGCATCACAGCAGAGACCAAATCCTTGAGAAGATGCAGCTGGAGATGTAAAAGGTTAAAATAAATAAATAAATAAAATCAGTGAATCACAACGACTAAAGTCTTTTCTTGGAAGAAGGGATTTTAATGAAAAACAAAACACTAAGGGAAAGCATGTTATATTAAAAAAGGCAATGATTCATTTTCACCCTAATGACAAAAAAAAGTTAAACAGTTCATAACAGATCTTTAATGTTCCATAAGAGGAAACACTCTTTGCAGCGAGACAGCATAAAAACATAAATATTAAAAAAAAAAGATTAAAAGAAAAGAACCAAGCCGGTGAGAGACATTTAGCAGTGCTGCACTCTGCAGGATGAAAGACTGTATGACAACAACAAGAAAAAAGATATGAACATGTTTATTATCTTGTAATCTGTCAACAAGAAGAGGAGTCCCAACAACTGAGGACAGTCACAAGAACAGAGGAACAGTGGACAATGTCAGCTGCTGGTGCTGTGGTCAAGGGCACTGACAGGATTAACAAGATAATAACAGTATAGACATAATAATTAAAATCAAACTTATTTCTAAACACTTAAACATACACCAAAATGAAAAAAACAAACCACCTCAAATGACACACTATCTTTTCAGGGCTTTAAAATATATATATATATATATATATATATATATATATATATATTTATATATATATAATGTTCACTTTATTTAGTTTGACTCGTGTCCCATTTGCTGGAGTGTCTGGATTTAAAACCTGTACTGCAGCCAACCACCAGGGGGCGATCGAGGTGTTTTGATTGGCAGTCATGCCGTCCATCTTACACAGTCAGTGTTTAGTGTTATTAATGAGGACCTTTTCTCTCAACCAACCGAAGTGTTGTCATGAGAATAAAAAAAGGCAATTACATATTTATTAGTCTCAGTGACAGAGCATAAGAATCACAAAACAAGCAGGAGCCAATCAAATTTCTCATTAGTCTATAGGAGATTAATATTTTCCACTAATACTTAGAAATAGCATTAAATTGCATTCAAAAGTTCCATTTATCAAAAGGAAAAATGTTCAGTGAATATTAAGAAATATACTCAAAGTGTTTTCAAATGTGTACTCACTTGGTATCCCTCATCGTCCCTCCTGCTTTGCTTGATGTGAACAGGAATTACCTTTTCAAAATGAAAGTACAAGTAATTGGCATGAAACTTGTATAAAAGAAGTGGGAACAAAATGAGGATGTAAGACAAGGAAGCGTTGAAGAATGTCCACCTCCGGGACCACAACACGAGCTGGAAGCATACTTGCCTTGAGGTTATAGTTTTCAAAGAGCTTTTTGAGACCAAAAATGAAATTATATTGTTGCCACCTGTTTTAAAAGATTAACTTCAGTTGGAACCAATAGTGGTGGAGCTGGGGGCCACAAACAGGGCAGTGAAGTGAGAAAGTTTTGAGAGATGGACCAACACATCAAACCACTGACTACTGGTGCAGAACTTCATATGTCAAACAGCCTGAAGACAAAAAA
>JAQFJA010000021.1:11171787-11183496 GCA_029874485.1 Naso brachycentron
TGTTATGTAGAAAGTCACATAACTGACTGACGACTGCTTTCTCAAGAATCTTAGAGAGGAAGGGAAGGTTAGATATAATTTCGGCATTTTAACGCGGAAAAAGAATGAAATCAGTGCTTTATTGGAAGCTGGTGAAAGTGAAGAAAATATCGGCAAATAAGCAGAGGCTTTCAATAACTATGTGGAAGAATTTATTGAGTTGCAGAAGGCTGTACAAAATCTCCTTTCAAGTGAAGAGGAAAAGGAGGCGGATCATACGGACTGGTATGAACTTAAACTTAAACATTTCAGAGAGTTTCTAAATGGCATTAACACATGGCTGGATGAAGTGGAAAGAACAGAGGATGGTGATGATGATGACAAAAACAAGGATGGTGGTGATGATGAAGAGGAAAAGGTTGAGAATGAGGAGCAAAAAGAGAAACCAGTGGGGCCAGAGGACATTGTATCCCAAACCAAAACAGTCATAAGCAAAGCTGGCTCCAACTCATCCTCCAGAGCATCTTCTGCTTGTTTAAAGGCTAAGGCAGAACGTGCCGCTCTGGTGGCTAAAATGCAAGCATTGGAGATGAAACATGTTCTGGATATGCAACAAGCTCAGCTTGAAGCAAGGAAAGAAAGGCTTGCCATGGAGGCTGAATTGGCTGCTGCAGAAGCCAAAATGAATGTTTTCACGGAGAGCGAATCCTTGGCTCCTGGAAAATCACCACAACCATCAATATCCAAACAACTAAAATCATCGTGTGGCAAGTAGAGGGTGGAAAATGGTGAAGCCAACAACGCCATCTGGGGAATTTCGCCCCAGGAGATAGTTAATACTTTTACAATGGTTACAGGCAGACAGGTTCGAAATTACCATGGGCAGAGACGTATTAGAAAAATATAAAGACAAATTTATTATTAATTCATTAAATGCATCAGGTTGAAATCACAATATTAATTAAGCTGGGGCCCAAATGAGGAAGGGTGAACAGGGCTTCTGACGGCTCAAACTCAAATCAAGGAAGGAGTAAACTAACCAAAAACACCCGTGACACTGCAGACTCACACACACACACACACACAAGGGGATTCGTGAAGAAAGTCCACCACCAGGAGTTGGGTTGCCGCCGTGGCCCACAGCACCTGTCCACAAAGAAAAAGAGAAAAATATAGCAATAAAGTTGGCTGCAGGCCAAAGAAGGCAGTCTGAGGCACTCTAATGCAATATAATAAAAATCCTTTATTGATCAGGGATAGACCAACGCGTTTCGACGTTACATGTCTTCTTCAGGGTAAAAGATAATGGAGCACAGGTGTGTATTTAAAGGGTCTTGAATCATGTGATCATGTGATCACAGGACACCACCCACATGATATAACAACGATGAAAAATACACATTTCTTAAAAAACACAAGACAAGGAAATGCTGTAACAAAAAAACCTTTGGTGCGCACCAGAAAAGAAATAGTTTTAAAAAAGGTGAAAAATACATGGATTTAAGAGTTGTTTTTAAAGAAAAATTCTGAATATGACTATTTTTAACAATTATAGAGTATTATAAATAGTAATTTTAGAGAGAAACATATCCCAATCTATTGTTTTTAAACAGTTTCTGGTTAATTTAAATTATTTTTAGAGAGAGTAGTTTTAAAGAGAAAACCATTTAGTTTGAGGGGATTTTGTTATTGTCATTTAACAATTTTTTTTAGTATTCAAAGGATGGTTTTAGCAAAGCAAAAAGATGCAAAAGGAATTTTTTAATATAACAAACATAGCAAAATATGTCACAATTGTTTTTAAATAATTTTAGAGAGAGGACCATTAAGTTGAGGGAACATTACCAACTAAAACAATTTAAGTATTCAGAAGAGTAGTTTTGGGAATAACAGTCAGTGTGCAAAGACACTCACCACAAACAGACAATAAATGTTTCACAGGTTTCTGGATGGATTAGATCTGACTGAAGATGTGCACTCTGGCTTTGTTTATCAAATGCATTCTGTTAATCTTCCCTCATCCATATTAATAATCTGATGTGCCCATGAGTTATCGATTGTGTCCATAGTGTGAATCTCCAGTTGTACAGGCTTCTCTCTGTCTCTCCTCCCGTGCAGCCACACTGACTGAAACAATTCCTCATATTTCTCGAGTTCTGGTGCACACTGATTCCTGCCTCAGTGTCCTCGCTTGTTGTTGAAGCCTTCATTATTTGTGGGTGAGATGTTGGATGTGTGAGAGCCTCAGTCATAGGTGTAAAATTAGCTTTTTAGCTCAGCTACAACATAGGTACCCACACAGTGACTCTCTCAAAGGGCCACAAATGTGCACCTGATGACAAAGCTCCTCCAGACTTTCCAGTGGAGACATGAAAAGTCTGACAGTAGCTTCTCTTGGCTTGTTGGCTCTATCAGCTCTACCATTGTATTACACACTATGTAAACATGAGGGCTTACCTCATGCTTTGCTCCCAAACGTCTTTGTCACATTTTTAAAATACATTGAGAAGGAGGATTCTAGCAGAATTTAAAGGGGTAGTTATTTGCAGAATCATGTTTCAGACAGTTTTACTACAGTGTTCCACTATTATTACTGCATAAGACTAAATGTGTTCACTTGTCCGGTACAGTTTCTACTTTACTGTACCACCAGTTACTCTGTATTTATGCTGTATGTGTGAGTGCATTTAAGCCTCATCTCACACAGCAGAGATGGGAGGAAACACACGAAGACTGATGGGAAGGGAAGAGCAGGAAAGCCCTTATTGCCATGGTAACTGTGAAACTGACTCTCCTATGAAATGCTGCTCTGACAAAACAATTACCAAGCAATTGGAAATGGAAACCCCCCCCGCACACACACACACACACACACACACACACACACACCCACACACACACACACACACACACACACACACACACAGACACACACACACACACACACACACACACACACAAAACATGTTCTTATTCCACTTACTGGGTTCAACAGCTGAGTTCAGACACAAAGAAAACTCCATCCCATGATTCCCATTTTTATGCCTCAGCGCCGGTGATAGGCAGGGCCGAAGGCATTAATGTTTTTGGGTTGTCTGTCCGTCCGTCCACATGTCCATCCTTCCGTCCGGATTTCTTGTCAACACAATATCTCAAGAACGCTTTGAGGGATTTTTTTTCAAACTTTGCACAAATGTTCATTGTGACTTAAGGATGAACTGATTTGATTTTAGCAGTCATAGGTCAAAGGTTAAGGTCACTGTGATGTCACGTTTGTTTGGGCCATGTTTAAGAACATAATTATCTCTGGAACGCCTTGAGGTAGACTCTTCAAATTTGGTATAATGATCCACTTGGACTCAAGGATGATCTGATTAGATTTTGGAGGTCAGAGGTCAAAGGGCAAGGTCACTGCAGTGAGGTGTTTATACTTAGCTTGTAAATATTTGACAGACTTTGTTCCAGTTTGATACAAAGGTCCACTGTGACTCATGGATGAATTGACTAGATTTTGGAGGTTATAGGTCAAAGGTTAAGGTCACTGTGATGTTACTTGTGTCTAGGCCATGTCCACCAACTGCATGTTGCGCGCGGGGGGGCATATAACCGCCAGGTGGTAGTTCTAGTTCTCTATGTGATCCAGCAACATTGTGCTTTTGACACATGCCATGTCTTGTTGGTTGTAGACGAAGTAGACTGACCATTCTATCAAGACATCAACTAAAGCCATCCAGCATTTGACTGAAACGGACCATTTTAGTATATTTATGTATTAGAGGAAGTTTTTAGCCTCCAAATCAAATTAACAGGTACTGAGTCACAACAGAACAGACCTGCTTTAACCTTTCAGACAGCATCAATTGTCCATTGTTTTAAATTAATTACAATGTTGCTCTCTAACTACTGTATGTGTAAATAAACCATATTATCTGAAAACAATTTTTTTTTAATTTAGAAAAAGGAAATAAGTGAACAAAAATAACCCAAATAACCCTGACTGTAAAGTGATTTCTCCCAGATCTATTCTTGTCAGGGTGCAAAACCTGAGTTATAGGTGATAGTGACAGGACACGGAAACTCCCCGATTCAAACAAATTACTTTTAGCTACTCATAGGAGCCTACCAACATCAATAAGACCAACAAGACAGCAAGTAGATATGCTGCATCATATCAATCATGCTGGAGATAAACTAACTCTTTGTACATGTGTGAGTGAGTGAATGTGTGCTGATCATTGTTGCTGTGGCTGCCTGGGTCATGCTCATGTCCTAGCAACCAGGCAAACCATCACCAGCTTCCTAGCAACCAGGAGGACACTGGTGTCTTTGCCGGTTGCCATTGGAGATAGAAGCACTCAGGAACCAAGATGAGGTGCAAAAAGTGACAAAACACACACACACACACGCAGCATTATGTACATTGGACGCTTACAAATTGACTTTCAAGGATGCAATTACTGGATATCTCTCTAACACACAGACACCCACCTGCAAGAGAAATGACTTTCAAAAACGCACCTGCAAACACTCACACACACACGCAAACACAGACACACACACACACACACACACACACATGTTTAAGAGGTCCACTTTCAAGCATACAGCAAAAATCTTATATTTCATGGCACAGACCCGCTGAGCGTCAAACAAACTACACATGCTCGGACATGTGACTCAGTTCGGCTACACATGCATGGTGTCTGCGGCACACACGCTCCCTGGGGAAATCGACTCTGTCCATGCAATTAATGGCTTCCTACTTCACAGTCAGAAAATTGCAGGGCAGAGGCTCCGCACGCGCGCGCACGTGTACGCACAGCGCGCGGCGGAGTGAGAAACGCATCCCGTGTGGCAGCTGTCACGTTTCCAGCAGAGGTATTCCCCAGCCTCACAGTGACCAGCAGCGTGTCAGTGTTCACGGCTCTGCTTCGATTCAGGGCACGAAGAGAAATAAATGATTCATAGATGCGGTGAACGTCTCGAAAACTTTGTCACTGTGGCGTAACGGATCAACAGCTGGAGAAAGAGGCTGCAGGGCTGAGCCGCACAGAAAACCAACAGAACATGAGACATGATGTTCTGCGGTTTACTCAAACCCCATTGTGCCCCCTTCTTCTTTTATTAAAGCCGGAATCATCAGGTTTGAGAATCACATCTACGCCCCAAAGCTAACTTTCTCTCCCTCCTCATCCAACCTCCCTCTGTTGACAACAACTTGATTGTCACCCACCGCCCAAATTGAATTAGCCACCCCCTCCAATAACCTCCCCCTTTCCTCCCTCCCTTTCTCCCTCCCTGCCAGTCACATGGAGGTTAGCGGTGACCCGTCGCTCCCTCGGTTTTGTGGTAGTCGCTCTCCCGTGCGCCTTGGAGATAAGCGAGAAGCGAGACGCGCAAAACTGCCGCGGCCACTCGTTTGTTTTTAGATGCAACTACGTTTTCTTTTATCTATTGCCTCGGAAAATCTCTCCGGAATCCGCTGAAGCTGCTGGTAAACGATACTCTGTTAAACGGGTTATTTTTAGTCAGCCACTGCAGCGATGAGTGGCTGGAAGCCGGCTGCGAGACCCAGAGGTGCTGCGCTGTGGTAAATGAAGCCCCCGCTTGGTGTTCCGCAAGAATGAAGTCAAGGCGAGATAAACTGAAGATTCCCTCTCTGACTCTGGAGTAAGTCCCGCTTTTTATTTATCTTATGGCGCAGGTGTAACACCGCAAGCTTGCATGACAAACTCCTGTTTTTTCAAGTTGTAAAAGAAACAGCAGGCTAGTAAAACAATAATGTCTCGTTCTGTCAACGGACGGACTTTTCATAGAAAGTGGCTGTTTTTTTAAAAAAATCACAACATGACCACACTAAACTGTGAGACAACAGCCAGATGGCAATGTAAATAATTCCCCATGTTTTCTCTCAGGGTGATAATTTTGCTCTGAGCTTCATTATCTCGTTGACAGCTTCAGTTTACTGTATTATTTTGAAAGCAGAAAAGTAGGATTTTTAGCCAGATTAATGAAAACAAAGGTGTCTGATCGCCTTATCAGTAAAACAGAGCCTCATAATTGGCAGTTTTCCATTCTGGCCATTTATCTTTTAACTAAATTTACACCACTGGATGTAGAAAAAAAACAGCTGTTCAACCTTGAACACTCAGCTAACCATGCTTGCACAAGTTATGACTGGATAAACCTGGAAACCAAACTCCTAAAAACAACATGGAACTTGCAAAGTTAAATAGGCTGAGCTATTGTGTCTCAAGTTTGGGGTAGTTCCGATGAACACCTATCTTTTACTTTAATCAGACTAAATGTTTCTCTTAGTTTCAGCTCATGCTTTTTTGTGAATTCTGTGTTTTTCCAGCTGTACTGTCTTCTGTTTTTAACCTCACATCATGAAGTCCTCTCCCCAAGATTCCTGCATGAATCACACGCTCCCCCTCATAGTGCCGAGGCAGATGAATGTTTCAGTCTTAGAGAGATCAGACATTTTACTACAGTTTAATTGCTAACCTGTGAATCCCATCTCCATCAAAGGACGTGGCTGCCGTCTTATATCCGCCCACTCTTCCTCCAGAGTCAAAGTAGGCATTTTATGTGTGGGGACGGAGGGGGAATGGTACCTGCTGCCCATTAGATGCCGATCTATAAGGCGTAGGAGCTTCCTGCTCACATGCCCATTCTCTGATCCATCCATCTGCCTCCTACATGGATCATCTCAGCAAAGCATGCGCTGTTTTGTTTCATTTTTAGGCTGCTCCCGCGCAAAGATACAGAGGAGTTTTCAGGCTAGGCAAGCAGGTGGAGGGGGTGCGGTGTTTTACGGGTGGCTGTTGATGGGCGTAACAGACCAGACAGACATTTTATCAAAACAAATTTATGACATAAAGGTTCGGGATTTCACACCACTGGCAGTGCAAAAATGGCAAGCATGGCATCAGATCTTCATAATCAGATTATTTATTGCAGAAAATTGTGTTTTGAAGTATTCAGGTAAACAGCCTTCTAAAGCAACTTCTTAAAGGTGACATACTATGCTTTTCTGTCTCTTTCAACCAGATTTTTACAAAGTTGGTTTATCTTTTTAAATGATGCCAAAGTGTAAAATAATGAGGGAAGGGCATGTAGCAGTAATCCCTGTGGGCTGTTTCTTATGGCTCCTAACGCACCGTTCTAATCAGTTTTTTTTTTTTTTATCTCAGACCACTAGAGTGTCACAGTGTGCTGGGCTTCTCCGTAGGTTCATCTGGAAGGTGTGTGTTTGAACCGGCCAATCAGAGCAGAGTAAGTCCTTTAGAAGCAGTGCAGGAGCTAAAACAGAGCGTCTCAGACGAGAGGCAAAAAAACCATCGAAAAACAGGGCTGCTGCAGTCGACTGTATGAGAAAACAGATGAATTTTTTGAGCATCAAAGAACACCTGCTCAAATAGTAACCAAGAATAAAATTTGAACCCAAAAATGAGCATAATATTGCCTCTTTAAGGTGTTATGCCTTATTTAGAAACACTTTGGTAAGATGTCTCAAAGCATTTTTTACAAAAAGTCTTTGTTTTGTCACAGTTTCAGTCGTTATGAGGTGTGATATGAGGTGTAATAATATGACTAAAATTCTCGGAAAAGCCGATACTTCAAATTGCACTTTAACATTTACTTGCTATTATTGTTGTAATCCGACTGGTGTCTGGTCACTGAAAGGTTGTAGTAGCCGTCACTGCAGTTAATTTTAGAGTCTCCCTGAAAGACCTGAACATCTGAGAAACTATGAAATTTAGTATGAATGTCACCAATTAGTCAGTCTGAGATTGTCCTCTCAGTTTACACTCTGGAGAGGAGCATCCATGAAGTGCCGAAATATGGAAATGCCAAATGGAAATGACGGATGATTACTAATTCAATCACTACTGAGTGCTTTCGTTCAGGGGTTTGAAGGAGAAAATGTGTTGAGACAAAATACAGTGTAACGTGTCATGTAATTATAAGGCGACACTACAGAATGAGGAGTCTTTGTGTGAGTTGTTTTTCCTAGCATCCTTCCGACATTACTATGACGACGACACGTTCATTAGTGATTTGGTAGCTCGTGCTGTGTTTAGCACTGAGAAGCCTCTGCAGCACTGAGACAATAGCAGCACTGTGAAGCCCACAAGGCAGAGCTTACATCTGAACAGGAAAATCAATAGAAAACAGCTTTGGCGCTGGGTCAGCATCAGAGAGACATAGACCTGAGGATGGCTTAGTGTGCATATTTTGATGCAAAAATAATGTGTTAGGATGTAAAATGGTAAACATTATGTATCTGAACAAAGCTTAAGTTTGTGGATAGCTGCAACCTGTTTGCATGGATCCACGTGTACATGCATTCAAACACAAGGCCTTGCACACACTACCTCTAGGGCAAATCTCAGCCTCATAGAAAGTTATGGTTGAAATATGATGGACACAGCTACGAAGACCAGTGAATGGACAGATATTCTTAAACCCACTGGGTTTAATGATGCCTTCTGCAAGGCTGTATGGCAAATGGTTAATGATTTTTGGTGAATCATGTAAGAGGCTAAGTAATGGGGGCGGAGCTATCAGAGAAATGAAAAAGGAACTCTGCTGTTTACGCTGATACCTCTCACAAGGATCCATAACAATTAATTGTTCAGCTATCAACTGGTTGCGGCGTAGATGACATATGGCCTCATTCAAATCCTTTTATGTTATAACATATGAGGATTATATGCCTATATTATACATTGTAATATTATAACATTGTCAAATTGGCGAGCTAGCATTTGTCTTTGAAACTAAGTCCTCCACGACTGTGTAGTGAAGTGCTGCATTGCTGCCTTCATCAGCCTACAACAGTTAACCTGTGAAAACATCTCCACCTTGTCAAATAGCAACACGATACCGTATAATAACATATAATAATATATAGACACCGTAACAGTGGATCGATATTTCAGTATTGTAAAAAATATTGCAAGTGACAGAAAATATCGCAATATTCCATAATATCTAATATTGGCCCAAGCTTACACACTTCACTTAAGCTCAATACCAAATTTCCGCGTAGCAGGACAAAAACTGTGATTGGATGTTGGAGGCCTGTCATCCGTCTATCATGGACTGACTTCAACCTCTTCGATCAACGAACTATTTAACATAGTAGAAGAACGCTACCTTCAGAGCCAGTTGGAAAATTACCTTCCTAAGCCAACCAGGAGAGGAGTGGCAACATCCTTTTCACCAAGAAAATCTTCCTTTAAACGAGAAGATGCTTTCCAGTTCTGATATAACCACTCCTATAGCAGCATTCATGCTGACCTCTCAAGGAGCTGCCATTGTTGTTTCCGAACGTACAACCCCTGTTGTTATTTGGTACTTCATTGACACTGACTGGTCCAAAACTACTGTATTTTGTACACAAGTGCATTTTTTGAAGAATGGCAAGATGGATCTGCATAATTATATATATACAAATCCAACTGCCTTGCAAGATAACACAAGAACCATATGTATTGTTCTTGGGGATTTTTAGAAGTTGAAGAATATGGTCCTTGTTGTATTTAATTTGTATGTAAGCCTATACTGTTACATACAGTGTATGGCCAGATGTCGTACACTCCCTAACTGTGTCAAAAGCTGCATTAGATGTTTAGTAAACTTGTGTTGGGCAATGAAACTTCCTCTCTGGTCTGGTGACATCCAGCTGCAATCGTGGTGTAACTGGCTCATTAGCAGAGGTGGGTATAGTAGCCACACACACACGCAGGAGAGGGAGAGTCACTTAACAAAAGAAGGGGGACGCCCCTGCTGTTCCCTCTGAGTCTCCGATATGGCAATGTAAAGTGTAAAGCATTGCTGTAGTGCCCCTTGTGGGTGCATTGTAAGTTTATCTGCGTGACCAAACTAAAGGCAGAGCCAGCAACAATGTTCATGCAAAGTTTGGCATTGATCAGAGTAATGGCCACTGAGTTTTGGCCACTGAGTTTTGGCCATTTAAAGTCAGAAACACAGCTGTAGCGCCCCCTATGGGTGCAACCACACGTCCAATTCGCCCCCAGATATAATGGGTTCAACCTTGGCCGAGTCTACAGCCTTCCTCCAAGTTTCATGGGAATTGGCTCAGCAGTTTTTTCTGTAATCCTGCTCACTAACAGACTAACAGACAAACAAACAAACAGACGGCACCAAAAACAATACCCTCTTGGCGAAGCTAATTAAGTCAAACAATGATAATTTGTTGTTGGTTACATAAATTACGGCAAATGTAGTCACAAGAAACACTATATGGTACAATATATAGGATAATAAATTCTCGAACTTTGGTGGTAATTCAAACATAGTTATGTGAGGCCAGGGGTGTCTCAGTAGTCACAGTGCTGCTGCGTGTGTAACTCCTGGCTACTAATGTCCAGTTCAGACTCCAGAATTTTGTTCCTGATCTTGATGTCTTCGTCAGTTTTTGGAAATCATGGGCAAATCAGAGCGTGCTCCCATGAACGACAGTCAACATGTGTGAACTGTCGTAATCATGAGCTCGCAGACAGCATGATGGAGTGTCCCAGGATATCGAGCATGCCAAATATCTGGCCCAGTCGCAGGTGTGCAGGTTCTATGGCAAAGCACGGGGAGCACCGGGGGTTTACCGGTGGCCTGACCTGCTAAATGGCAGGAGTTTTAAAAATGAAAAGGCCAATGTTCAACCGATGGACGCAATATACATCAAAATTCACACACCAGCTCAAACAGTATAGCATCAGCCGATGTATCCCACATAGCCTATCAAAATAAACATAAAAATAAAATTGTTAAAAATAAAAGTAACGAGCGGAGCGGAGCCCAATGCAACAGAGTAAAAGTAGCATTTCTTCTCAACAAATATACTCAAGTAAAAGTATGTTGCATTAAAACTACTCTTACAAGCATAATCTATCCAAAAAGTTACGTAAGTTAATGTAGCGGAGTGAATGTAACGCGTTAATGCCCACCTCTGCTAATTAGATGCACCCAGTGTTGCATCCCACCCTTAAACAAACTGCACTAATGTTGAGGCAGCAGCATCACCCTACAGACAGTTTGGTGAGTGTCTGTCACCATTGACTGTTGATGCCAGCACGTGAGAGATAGGCGTCAGTTTCTAACCCTCGACCAAATCTGTTGCTGACTGATGACAGACGTCGGTGTGCTGAGGTGCTGAGAAGCGACTAATCTATGCAAACATGTCTTGCTTTACAGTTTGTCACCCACTTGCCAGAGCCCCACCCTCCTGAGCCCATGCAGCCCCTGCAGCCCTTGCAGCCCCTTACAAACCCTTCACCCGTGGAGGTAAGACAGGTCACACGCAAACTGTTTCTATGGACTGATGATGTTGAGAGAGCTTTTTATAGAGCTCTATCGTTATCGAAAAACTAGAGCACCAAATGTGTATTAATCTGCAGCTGAACATAGTCCCAAACGAACAATTTATTTTGCTGAGTCAAGTTGCCTAAAAACAGCTGATGTAGGAAGTTCTTAAAAAAGGAAATTAGCCTTGTACCTTGTTTGTTCTTGGAAGAATTAGGTCTGTGCAAGTGAACGTCCAGTAATTTATACTACCAATAGCAAGCAAGGGGGATACCACGCTATTTGCAATATCACAAAATATGAAGTGAAATGACAAGACTTTGGCCACATGAACCATAGATGCTACTTTAAAATTGTTCAGTCGTAACTATCTGAACAACAGGTAAAAAATGTAAATGA
>JAQFJA010000021.1:11265337-11277551 GCA_029874485.1 Naso brachycentron
TTATTTAAAGTGTAGAATCACCATGCAGCATGGTCTCAAAACACTTTACAATTTAAAATAAGGTATGCATGTGGCAGGCATACCAGTAACATGACAAAATACTAATTACAAATTACATGCGTATGTGCACACATACACTTATATATACATACTTATACACACACATATATATACATAGCTACATGTGCAGATATTGATTAGACATGTTTACCTGCCACAGGCCATGTAAGGTGCTAAATATTTGTGTAGCATACATGTAAAGGGATGTATGCTGTATACTTTAGGTGGGTGGTCTTATTGGTGGCTAAAAGATGTGTTGTTGTTAGTACCGCACTGCTTCTCTATATGGAGGGTGAGCTGACCCATATCTTTGTCAGGCAAGACACTTACTAGGCCTCAGCACCTTATACAACCCCACATAAAAATATAAAAATAAAATGAAACTGAAGCCTGGCAGTTATATGCCTCTGCGAAGCATACAGTTGTTTAGTGCAATGGTTGAGTATAGAAAGATAAGTGTGTGTGTGTGTGTGTGTGTGTGTGTGTGTGCATGTTGGGGGAGGTTGTAAAATCATCACATCCATTGCTTGGGAAGCACACCTTGTGGTCGAGGTGGACAGCAGTGAGCCAACTTGACAGGTACTTCAGCCACCATCAGCTTGTTGTGTTGGTAATAGCTGGTGAGCTCTTTCAAGCTGGTAAATGTTTTCTGGACACCAGGAAGAATGAACTTCTCATTCTTAATAATGAGGCAGTCTTTATAATCAAGTCCAAGTGGAGTCTGCAGAAATATAAATGTTACATAAACTTTTTTACAACACTGAAGAGGCTGTTGTTTTGTTGTTGTTTTTTTAATAGAAAAACAGGTGTATCATCTACATAGAATTAAACAGACATCTGATTTCTAGTGACAATGCTTACGAATACAAGCCTTTTAAATGCATGTTTATTGTAACCATGCTTGTTAGATACTTTCAGTAGAGATAGGAATAAATTTTGGCTTGAGGTATGTGAAGTACATAAAAAAATTACATTTCCTATTCAATTTAAATTTATCTTTTTCTGTCTCTTGAACTTTTACCTGAACACAAACAGTGAAGAAGAAGTTGTCATATTTCTTGGGACTCTGCCGCAGAAGGAACGTACCACCTTTTAATCCCGACTTTTTCAGCTTGTTAACTGCAAACTCCGATCTGATCGAGCAAGATGCAACGTAAATATCTCAAACAAGTGTATGTGAATGGTGTTATTGGACTTTGTAATCATGGAAATGACTTACGTGATTGGGCCATGACAATGGTTCTTGATTCCCTCCAGAATACTTGGAGGAGCGATGTCCTGACAGAAGTAATGACTCGAGTCTGTAGTCAGTCTGAAGTAGCCATCAACAAGTGACACAAACGAAAGCGCTTCCTTGAGACTCTGGAACTTTGTCTCCTTTTGTGCAAATCAAGGATAAATAAGCAATATAATGCAATATGCTGCATCAAATCGAAACAAGAAAAAAAAGAAAAGAACATTGTCAGTTAACAGATTGTAATGACTGTGGTTGTTGAATGTCCCGTACCAAGCACCTGTCGTCTTTGCGGGTGATTGTCACCATTATGCTGTCTGGAGGAACCTGCTCATGGCAAGCCCTTTTTATACTGATGTCAATGATTTCTTTGAAATCACAGAAGGTCTGCCACTGCAAAAATAAAAGGAGAGAAGTTTGAATATTTAACTGAGAGTCTGGGCATATGACCAGTAGAGCATGTAGAACAACATTTTGCTTGTGGACACTACCAAAGGGCCAATTAACATGACTCGGAGAGTTTTACAGAGAGTAAGATAAAGTGATCTAGATATCACTTTTCTAGTCTTTTAACTACCCAAGGTACTTTACAGCAGAGGTCAGCATTAAGCCATTCACACACATTCACACACTAATGAAAGGTGGCTTATCGGGAACACATACACAGACATTCACCAATTCGACAGATGGAACAGCCAACACGAGCAGTTCAGGGTTTAGTATCTTACTCAAAAAGACTTGGACATGCAGACTGAAGGAGTTGGGAATGAACCACAGACCCACCCTACCTCCTGAGCAAAAGCCAAAATAAAGCAATTCATCATCTGACAACAGTACATGCAGTTTACAAGCAAAATAAAAATAAGACCCATTCAAAGGATGCTTCCCTCGGATTGCTAAGGGAAATGTGTGAAAAGAAGCAAAAGGGGAAAACAACATCATAGACATTACTTTTCTATTAATGCAAAGCAGAAATACACATGGCCAGGCAGATTCCTTTTGAAATGGGGCAGCATGTGGTTCATCTAGAGAAACGAGAGATGAGAACCTGTTCTTACCAGGGCGCTGTCAGAATCACAGCTTCCGCTGGTCTGGATTCCTGTTCCTCCTGTGACTCGCAGGAGAGAGACAGCTGATTTTGAGTGGGAAGAAGAAGGAATCACTTTGAAGGTTTCACTTCCCAAAGAAGGTTCAATGTCTCCCAGTTCCAGTAGGTACTTGATCTTTAAGCTGCACACATCTACTGAGCAGTTGCCAACCTTCTTTAAGAAATCCTTGAGGCTGGCTCGGATTCGATAACGATTAAGTGGGTTTCGCTTCTGGATGTCGTGGCGATGTGACTTAGGGAGGCATGATTTATAGCTGAAAGGTGAAGAGTATACAATCTGTTGTAATGACTGAAAACTACACAAAGAAGAGAGTCCTATTTGTAAAAAGAGGAAAATCTAGCTGTAACTGACTGTTGATGTCTGGTTTGGGCAACATTAAACATGATCTGAACACCTGACGGTTTTGCAGATTTCCTTTACACTTTGCTGGCGCTCTTTTGTCATTCTCCACAAGTCCAGCAGTGCAAGACCAAGGCATTCTTCTTGGGCACTCAAGGGTGGACACACTCCTCCCTCACTTGAAATAAAGTCACTTCGCAACTGCAAAACCAAAAAAAATAAGTGATGGACACACTGTAATGTATATGGACAATGCATGTAAATATTTCTGGCATTTAAGTATTTGTTAATTAGAGGGATGACAGAGTAAGTTCATTTACATTACAGAGCTTTTTGTACTATCTCTCTTAATGCGACTATTCTAAAATTCAGGAGACACCTTACATATTACACAAGAGTTTCAAATTTTATGTTGGAAAGATTTATCAAACTGCCTTGATTAATTGTAAAACTACACAATGTCATAATAATATTGTTGATCTGAAACAAAAAATGACAAATACATATATTCATGTGCATTATGCTGAATTAAAATTAAATTTACAATGACATTATGTGATTTACATGTCACCACGTTTTAAAATACTATATGCTTTACCTGAGCAAAGAGATAGTCGATGACATTGTAGTCAAGCACAGGACTGATTGTGTCTCTGGTCAGACTGTAGCGAAATGATGTTCTCGGTCCTTGTCCAAACCAGTTTCCAAAGAAAAACCTGCATATTAAAGGTATTATTATTTACATACCAGTATTTTCATCATAGCTTGATACTAAAAGAAACCCACAAAGCCTAAGTTAACCTAAGCATTCCCTTTTTTATGACATGCATTGCATGAGTGGGCCTCTGCATTTGGTTTGAACATAATAATCTGGTCAATACTTTTGTCACCTAGGGTCTTCCGAAAAATCCTCACATGAATCACATAGTATAACACAAGCAGTACTGCTAATCAAACCTGTTACTAGGCTTATCCTGAAGTAAAGTAAATATTTAGACTGATCAAGAATCAAGTAAATGTTTGATTGTGACTCAGTATGTGCAACCTTTCTGTAAGACAGCGGGGAGCTGCCAAGTCAGGCTACCTCCAGCAATATTCTGTCACATGCTGCAGTGTTATTTTATCTGCAGCTGGCTAATTTTCTAATTTACCAGTTACTCCTTTGCATCCAACTTAGATATCTTAACAAAGTCTGAAGTACACTTTATGAAGTAAATGAGTGAATGAATGAAGGATTTGTCTGTTATTTATCACCTACCTGACTCTGAAGTGTACTTGTAAGTTTTCTTCTGTGTTGAATATGTGAGATGGAGGATACCAAAATGAGAAATCGGCAGCTGCCAATCCAAAAAGACTCAGGTACACTGGTAAGATTCCTGGAAAAAGAGATTACGTATGTGTCATCATAGCATGACTGTCCAGCTGATTTTACAAATACCTCCCCAACATGTAGTCTTTTGCACACTTGTTAGAACAAAATTTACAATTTTCCGAAATAAATGCTGAATATTTGAGGAAAAAAAATTGTTCACTTTATTTTATACACAAACTTTATTATTAGCCATTAAATAGAACTTAACAGTCAATATTTACCACATTTTTTGCCTGCTTGGATGCAAACAGATTCAGCAGAGATTTGGCCAGCTGAAATGTGAATTGTTGTTGCGTCCATTGTGGCTGGGAAGAAGTAGAGGTGCACTTGTAAACTGGGACCAGTACTAGAACTGGATTTCTGGCTGCCTCCTCGGTCTCTCATCACCAGAGGGGCTGACTCTTCCTCACTGAGATCCATTGAGGCTTCTGAGGATCAAATCAAGGGGTTGTAATTATTTTCAGATAATTTTAACTTGAAACCTGGATTAGAGGAAATAATCTCAGTGGTTTTAAATTCAAATGAAGTTGCTGGATAATCGTGACGAAAGGTATCGTTTATAACCCTCTATTATAAAGCTAATGCTCTGATTAATTGCTTACTATTATTAAAAAATATTCAAAATTTACAGTTACATTTGTAAAATCATCTCTGCCTACAAGAGGCAATAATGCTGCACACTTTATATCAAAACAAAAGGGAAATTCAACTGAGTGCTCGGGTTCATATCTCTTCTCTGACACTTTTGTAAGCAGCACCACCCACACAAACAATGCTCTTTAATAAACAAAAACGTGCTGTGTGAGGTTCGCAGCTCTTTCCTACTTCAAACTAGTGCATTGGGATTTTTTTTTTTCCTGTGGCTTTGGATTAAATGTGAAAAACTCATTTGCTATAATCTATAAAAGAGCTTGCTTTGAAATAGTACATACAATTATAATTCCACACATGGAAGTTTAATTTTTATTTTATCAGCAATACCTTTTGTTTGGTGGCTCCAGATGTAGCCACAGAAACATTAGCGAAGTAGTTTTTGAAAATGTTACTGATTTATTGGCTCGTTTGGGGAGAAGAAAACGTAAAATACAGTAAACAGACTGTAAATATAGCACTTTTCTAGTCTTTAAATCACTCAAAGTGCTTTACAACACAGGTCTACACACATTCATATGCCAATGTAACAGCCATCAGATTTTTTAACTCAGTATCTTGCTCAGTATCTTGCCCAAGGACACTTTAACATGCGGACAGGAGGAGCCAGGCTTGAAACCCCCAACCTTCTAATAACGGGAAGACTTGCTCTACCTCCTGAGCTACAGACACCCAGTGTTCCCTTTCTTCAGTCCTTTTCTGTCTCATCTTTATGTTTCCAAATATTAGTGGTAGAAAAATTAGAGCTTGAGATCTTATACTCACATAAAAAGTACCAATAAACAGCAACAAAATATTTCATATTTTTAATTCATTTTAATTTAAAACTTTAACGAGTAAAAAAGTACAATGTTACTCCTGAAAATTATGGGGAAGTAAAACTATAAAGCATTGTAAAACGGAAATACTCTGTTAATGAACAAGTGCCTAAAGATTGTATTTTAGTACAGTCTTTAAATTAATTTAAATATGGTTACAGTCCGACACCTCCAAATGTACACTTTAATTTGAACTTCTTTTCATATATAAAAATTTAGTTTAAAGTTGCAACTTTGCGAACCCAACAGTGGGCTTCTCATTAAGTGATTTTTTTTGAAGTTTTCCAAATTAAATTTCATGTAGAGTTTTTTCTGACTTGTTCTCAGGCACGCCTTAAGTTAATGAGATAAGAACAAGTGATTCAGAGTAAACTTCCCCACCAAAACTTATGAGCAAACCTAAAAAAATCCCATTCGTCACAGCTAAGACTCAAACGTGTTATAGCCTATATGTGTCATTTTAGTACAGGACTTTGTTTTGGTTTTTGTTTTTTTTTTAATTAAAATATTTATGTGATTACATGTAAGGATAATTCCCACCAAGACTATGTTATTCTAAAATATAAATTATAGATTTGAAGACACATATTATAGATTTATGGGGATTGCCATCACATCAGAAGAAAACAGCATTTCAAGTACACTATTTTCTATTAATGTTTAACATTGTTTCACATTTCCTTAATAAAATTTTAAACGCTTATATAAATCTGAATATTTTCACTCTGCAAAAGATTATTAATATAAGATTTAAATAGGAATCATCACCATAATCTGTTACAATTAACATCTAACCCGTTATGAAATAGTTGGTGAACACAGAATCCTTGTCATGGCCATTAGAAGCTGAATAGCAGATGAAAGTAGCAACAGACGAAGCTAAATGTAGGAACTGTGTCCATGTTGCTTTGTGAATGTTTTTGATATAAAATAAAACCCACATTTACTCACAATAGCTTCACATGTACAGATTGTAGAGCTATAGATCAAGACTCTGTGTTATTGCAGTGTTTGTCAGAGCGTTACCTTTACTTTTGTGTGGCAGAAGTCCTCATCTCGATCATGTGTTCCTGTAAAGCGACGCGCTGTGTGTGTATGTGTGTATTTATGTGCACATTGACAGGAAGTCAATAGGATTTCCTGATTTAGATGAACAGATGCGTCACAATCGACAGTTTCTTGTTGTCGCTGTCAAACTGTTTTCATCCCACTGTTGAACCAACAGTCACAGCATTAAGACCTGAAGTGTTTCACAAGATATTTCACTTTTCAGAAAAACTTAATTCTAAACATCAGAGTGTATGTGCTAGTTTTACATTTCTGTTGATTAAATGAGCTAACTTTGAGAAAAATGATTTAAACTGTTAAACCTTTAACTGAAAATTTGACAAGGAAAATTCTACAAATTCCCAGGAGGGATAAGTTCAAATTTGACTAGATTTTAATTTAACGCTGCAATCTTTCTCCTATCCCTACAACCAGGAGATAACTTTCATTGTAACCACAGACTTTAGAACACAAAGACTATAAAAAACAACAACAACAAAAAAATCAACAGCATCTCTTTCTAGCTTCACCGAGATTTGGATCTCTTTTTCAGGAGAAAACTTAACAAGAAAACAACGTTTACAGTTTTAACATGGAAAGACACACAGACAATTCACAGACACATTTTCACAACTAAGGGAAAGCATTTGCATCTTCATTTATGTTTAAAAGAAAAGAAAACTTAATGTATATAAATATTTTTTGTGGCTCACTTCATTTGAATTTGAAACCAGTTTTGTCAAAAGGGGCACAGCTAATGTAAAGATGTCCTATGATAACACTGTAAGTATTGTATTTAAATGCAATCAGAGGGCAGAAGTAACAAGTTTTTGCAGCAGAGCCTTTTGAACAAACAACATACAATGCCTGTCTCTATGTTTGTTTAGGACATCTATGCCACCATTTTACATATTATGCAATGATGGGAGAAGTTCTGTATCACCTTGGATGAAGCTCATCGCACTGTGACATACAGAGGCTTAAGGTGGATGGAGATGATGCATATATACAATATCTAAATAATCAAGCACAGACAGCATTGCAGAAACAGTCTTTCTACCAGCAGAAGAGAAGCATAATACAAAAGTCAGATTTTGACCTTCACTTTGCTTGATGGTGTTTCACATGGGCTTTCAAAAAAACATTTCTATCCATTTCATTTTGTCCATTCAGTTATTTTATACTGTATAATTAGAGCTTTCTGTGAATCTTTCATTTTGACTAAAAAAATCTTCATTGGCTTCTTGTTGGCAACTTTGAGAAGAACTCTGTACTGCCACATGTTGGTAAGTCATTGTCATTTTTGGTTGGGGGTCAGTGGGGGAAAAACTGGCACAACAAATTAAAGCTGTGAAGGCATGACCTGTATAACAACAACATCAGGCAGAGTCACGAGAATGAAATTCTCCCTCTGGTAAAGCAAATGCTGTTCTGCACAGAAACTCTCATTTTGACAGGAAAAGAGAACCAGCTGACAAAAGCGGTTTCCCTTTTCAGCGGTTAGGTTTGAGCAGTTTCCTGTCAGAGCTCTTCAAAAACCACCTGCTCTAAACTACAAACATTTTAATGTTTGGATTACATGTTATTTTACTATTACATATTTCCCCCTCTCTGTTACATGAGGGTTTTGTCCTGTGTCTGATTTTTTTATGGTTTAGTTTACTAGGGGCACATTAAATGATAGTTTTAGTAAACAAATTTAAGTGATACGTACAGATTACATACAGTATACAGCCTTTCTTTTCAGTTTTAGATATTAAAGGAACAGTTTAACCAAAAAGGAAAATTCAGTCTTCATTTTCAATGTCAGCCTACAATCAGTTATGTATCTAAAAGGAAGCAGAATGTTCAGGGTTCCTTATTTGGCCTGATCCCAGGGGTTAAATCCATTTGTCTGTAACAACCAACCCATGAAAGGAAACATAATTTTCATCTGACCTGGCAACCTGTTAGAACTGAAATTCACAGTGTCATTTTTTTGCAGAGCTGTTCGAAAAAATTATCTATTAATATTGTATCATCACCATCATAAGGGAATATGACTGACTTAGAGGAGCTATCTGAATTCAGAAAAGTTAGTGATGTCTAACTGTATTACAGTTATTCGCAGTTGCTTTGATACATTTCTCAAAACGATTCCAACAAACAGCAACACGATGGATTACCTGCAAAATCCCGTAATTCGCTCAAAATTCTAAGTTTATCTCTCAAAAGTAAATATGAATGTCAATTGAATGTCAGTGCCATCAGAATGACAAATCCTTGTGTCATTGTTCATTAATAAGATAGTCAAAATGCTTAGTTATGTTGTCAATTTAACAGTTTACTCTAAGTATTTTCTGATTTAAACTGCAGCTGTGTGAAGGTGGACTGCCACCCCTGTGAATTATTATTGCAGTGTAAAAATTACAGAGATATGCGATACAAGCCTTTGAAGTGTACATGTTTACATGTATTTATATGTGTGACTTCTCACCTCCACAGGAGCTTCAGCGTACCTGTTTGCAGTTGGCACAGCTTTCACCTAACTTGCACCCATGATTTGTTCTCCCCAGTTCTTGTTTGCAATTTATGTTACTATAAACCAATATAGATAGATAGATAGATAGATATAGATATATATAGATAAATAGATTGATATATATAGCATTTATATAACAACATTATGTTTCAGTTAGCTTAGCTTAATAAATAAGTCTGTATAAAGTCTGTATTTTGTTTAACAGTTCATGTGAATGGAAATGAATAGCTGAATTATATATAATGATATATTACTGAAAATTAAGTGAATATCATTAGTGAAAAAAGTCAGTAAAAACATTTTGTTTAAATCATGTTGAAGTAAAACTGATATGTTGTAAAAGGCAACACTGTAGGCTTTTAAGCTTTCTGTCAGGACAGTCGTTACTGTTGCTTTAAGAGAAAAGGTCTCTTGAGGACACTGAGGTGCTTTGGATCAGTTCAGGCTCCATTAGGAACTGAGCCTCACATTTTCTCACTGTAATACTTTCGCTGATTAGAAGAGCTTAACTTTAGAACTTTAGAACTGTAAGAAGATATGGCAAAAAAATGTGGAATGAAAAATAGTTTGTTTTTCCTTTTTCACACCATCTGATGAAATTTCTTTCCTGCTCATGTGAGTCAAGCAAGTCAAGCCAAGGCAATGATGAGTTTCAGCTCAGCACAAAACAGTTTTTCCTCCTGAGATTCTGATTCACTCTTCAGCCAGCCTCTGCCATCTTACGGCCAGGACTGAACACATGGTCCACAATTTCATTGGAAGCGTGACTAAAGGCCTCTTCTCTTCCTCTATTTTGCCTCCAGCCTCTTTGGCCATGCAGCCTGCTGGTGGAGAGCCACAGGATCTGTGGTTTTGACACTTCCAATTTGTTGTCTATGTTGGATGCCATGCAATGCACATCTTATTTCCTAGAACTCTACTTTATGTAAATGAGGTGTCAAGTTGGCTTCTCCGTATTTACATAAAGTAGAGGTCTAGGGTGATTTATGCAAATCAGGTGCATCAAGCTGCCATTCTGGTCCGTTTTGAAATCCTCAAGCAGATACCGAGGACACCCCAATGAGTGGAAATGCTCATCCAATCAGGTGCATCCAGGAAGTGTTAACGTGGTTGATGTTGGTTGTAGGGATTAACCTAGCCTGAACGTTAGATGTTCTTTATGTTAACACTACTACCATCTCTCCACTGTTTGAAATAAATGTAATAAAGTCTGGACAATGTCCCATTGGCTTGTTATTCATGTTTCCCACAGGAAGAAGAGCGCCTGTCAAACAAATATCGTCCACCACCTAATGACACACCCATCGAGCGGCTGATGCCCTGAAGCAGTGTGTTCCCTTGTGTCAAAAACTGCCCCTGTGGATCTCCACCATTACACTGATTTTAACTGGACACGATGCAAGTCAGCAAGTGAGAGAACAGGTGATTACTTTTATTTTTTTTCAATGAGGATGTCCCAACCACCCCGTACTCTGAATACTGGCGGGCTGTGTGTATTGGTGTTGATCCTGCGGTCAAAGTCGTGTGAGTGACGTGAGGCAAAAATTCACTTGGTGTTATATGTGAACACAGGTGTACTCGTCTTCTTCCTTATCTGTCATTTCCTTGTTCCAGAAGCCATAGTAAAATTTATAACATATGCAAAACAATTTTGATGGACAGATTAAGGGATTTTTACTTCCTCAAAAGATGAGTTGTGAACACTTCAACCAAGAAGAAGATCTTCTCATCTCAGGTTGTTTAAGTCAGCATTATTAACCATGGTATTATTCAGCACTCCATCAATGTTAATGTATCCAACTGTCCCCAGACAGGGTGTGAGGTGTGCGGGGTTTTTGTTCTAAAACCCCTTCTTTAACCCCTTAAGCCCCGATTTCACCCAACTCTCCCGGTCAGTTTCATTGAGTGTGACTGGGCCCCCAACCTCTCTGCATCTGCAGCCCTGGTTGTAAAGAGGTGGGTGGGCAACAGCCACCAACTTGTAGTTGGTCAGCATTATGATGGGATTGGAATGCATACAGGTAGCGACATCCTGATCGGCTGGCTACACAAATGCTGATTTTAATGGATGAACATGTGCGCCTTTGAAGGAAAGTATTACTCACCTTTAATTCTGTAATTCTGTCTTTTATAAGCACACACACACAAAAGCAAACATGCTGTTATGACAACACACACACACATACACATACACACACACACACACACACACACACACACACACACACACACACACACACACACACACAAAGTTTAACTGCAGCTAAAAGGAAACAGATGGATAAGAAGAGCTTAAAGACACAGCGAGAGAGGAAGACATGAGACAACAATCACATTCACAGCAGAGCGAGTCAGCATTACTCGGCATTAGTGCTTCACTGAGTTTGTGCATGTGTGTATCTGTCTCTCATATCACACCATCACTTCTTCTACTCCTCAGCCAATCAGAGGCCAACCGCTCTACTTCCTGTCTTTAGAGGCACAGCACAGGAAACCGCGGGGGCGGAGGATGTCCATGTTAATTCTTCAGGAATGCAGTGAATGAATCCAACTGTATAAGATGTAAAACATTAACCCCTGAGCAAAACTGAACATCTGAAGATTTCCAACTTTTTGTTTAATGATGCCTCACAGTGACAATGGACCCAACGAGGAAAGTGCACAGGAAGTGCGGTAAGGCCTGCGTTATGTGATGATTCAAAAAACTGAGGTGACTCATAACGAGAGCTGAGTGAGGTCAGTGGGAAAGAAGCCGTTGCTAACTGCAGAAAGGTTACGAAGATAAAAGGTGACTGGCTGCGTTCAACAGCCAAAATCAATCTACATCCACACGACCATGTGTCAGTTTTAAAACTCCATTCAGACCAATGGCTGCTTCTATAGAGTGCCTAAGTCACCACCCTTTAGTACGGAAGAAATACGAACAGCAGTCAAAGAGGACAGGAAAATTATATTTTGATCCTGTCTGACTTGTGGCCTAATTACACATACAATGTTTGTCGGTTTTTTGATAATTTTTCATGTGAAGAAAGTCCAGGTTTGTCATCAGATGGCTGATGTATT
>JAQFJA010000021.1:11367219-11381899 GCA_029874485.1 Naso brachycentron
CATGCATTTGCAGATTTGTCTTCACTTGCAAATCTGAATACAGACATACAGATTTTTTTACACACACACAGATCTGAACACGCACACACAGATCTGAACACGCACACACAGATCTGAACATGCACACACAGATCTGAACACGCACACACAGATCTGGATACGCACACACAGATCTGATTACACACACACACAGATATATTGCTACAATAGTACACCCATAAGATGGTCTTCAGTTGGGGAGAGGAAATATCAGAGACTTTTTGCCACAGTGACACAAGTGGCTGCAGTTTCATTACAGCTGAAATATTACTAATATTTACAACAGATGGTTACAATACAGTACTATATATACTGTTTATACAGTCAGATCTTAAGTTGTTACCATTTTCAGATCTCCCGTTTTAAATTAAGTTCACTTTTCGGTTGTGCATGTTTAGTCACTGTTGTCCAATGGGGGCGTGTATTGGGATATAAATAAAGGGAAAGAAAAAAGTTGAAGTTTTTTTTTTTTTTTTTTTTTTTGATGAGCATCTTTTCTCCAGCATGCATCTCTTAAAACAAATTAAGAACGTTTGTGAAACAAACACAAGCAAATAAAGCTTCAGATAAGTTTTTGTCTAATCTCACAGTAGGTTTTAACAACATGAGCAGCTGGAGGATGTACAGCCCTGCCGTGCAGTGTGTTCTGGATTTTGCACATTTACAGATTTATTTACCTCTCCAGTCATTCCCCATACTTACAATTATCTATTTGGTTATTTCTGTCCTCATCAGGTTTAATGTGTTCAAGCAATTTTGGATAGTCAGAATTTTCCAACCACTGTGGGTGGAGACACACAGGTCAGACCAAAACCGTGTTTTGCTATTAGTATTTGGCACATCCACTGAGTCCACTGATCCATAGAGTCCCCAGGCTCAAGGTTTTCTGTGACTCTAACAATTTAGCTTCATTAGGAGCCCAAGTATACTTCAGGGCTCATTGATTGCCTGCCTCGGGGTGAGTTTTTGTTTTCCCAGATCTTGTGCATTTCCAAATCTCTTTCTCTCCTCTAATTAAGTTTTTTTTAATAATAATAAAGTGTTACTCATCTTGGCCCTTAAGGATTGTAACGATCTCCACAACCTCTTAATAGTTTCATAAAAAATGAGCCTTTATATCCTTTTGGAAAATTAATATTTGTGTTGGCTTATTGCTGTTTTTATTGATGTTTCATAACAGTTAACAATCAACTGTTTCCATGCTCACCCTTCCCCCTTCCCTCCCCTCCTTTCTTTCTCTTACACACACGCACACACACACACACACACACACACACACACACACACACACACACACACACACACACACACACACACACACACACACAGGCCATATTTCAATGTTTCAGTCTGTCAAGTGGTGTCTAGATGAGATGTAGGTTGGATATTGTTTTGCTAGGGAGGGTGAGCTGTTGTGTTTTCAGTAATTGAACATAAGGCTCTCAGCACAGCTCAGGAAATAATAGGGCCAGAATGTAATACAGCAAGCAAGGCACAAAAGAAAATATTTTCATCTCTCCCTCCTTTCCCATCTTTGTTTTTTTCATCTCCCGCTTTTTGCTTCCTTTCCTTTTCCCCGACTTCTTGCTGCTGTACTTGCCACTTTCTCTTACATTCAGCACTGTGGTTTCATTTAACAGCTCTGCCGCTTCTCCTCCCTGAAGTCAGCAGAATGATTCACTGACTTGTTGTGACATTTTGCATGTTTGTGGAGTCATCTTGAGGTGTGAGTGCTTACAGGATGCAGCTATCACTCACATTTACTTCTGGACCATCTATACTTTACCACACTTGCCAAATCCACATTACCTGCTCTGTTTTACTAACTACTTTACTGAGTGAATTTTCTCCATGAAAACATGCGGGGCATCAGTCTTGGCCCTTCAACTGTGCAGTCATGGCCTGTCTGATGTGTGTGATATGTTTTTACGATTGGGTCCTTAAAACTCACAGAGATGGAGATAAGAGTGATGTGTCATCCAGACCTTTCCAGCCCAGTTACTGTCCTCCTACCAAAGATGCCCTATTAAATTTTTTGCTATAAGCAACCAAATGCTGCATTGTTTTCTTTTTAAAATATCTTTAGATCATTCATTTTAGTTTTAGGGACAGACATATTGTAAGGAAACATTAGGGCACCTTATTTTACACATAATGCAGTGAACAGAAAGATAGTAAAACTAAATCAGTACAAACAAAGGAGAAAATGAAGGTGAAAAAGTAGTTAATACACATTTAACGGCAAAGAAAAAGGGAAACAAGACAAAAACAAAACCCCATGTGACAATTGAGTGGAACATAACCAAATATCCAGGCAGTGAAGTGTTACAATATACAGTTTGGTTAAGGTCAAGTGTGGGCCAGGTTCTAGGGATATCTGATCAGATGAGTTTACAGAGGCCTCTCTGCAAAGTCTGTGCACTCTCCTTTCCAATTTATTTTTTAAAAATGTTTCCCAGGTCTTACTGAACATCAAAATGCTGCATTTTAAGCTACATGTATGTTTTTCTGTCTATGGTTAAATTTCAGCAAAACATGTTAAGACCACAGAGGTCTCCATTTTTGATGTGTGCTAAATGTCTGTAAGTGTTGCCTATATCAGAGATCAGCTGATGCTCCTGAGCCTGTGTAGTTGCTTGTACACGCAGTTCTCTAATTAATTTCACACTGCAGTAATATGTATACACAGGATCATAATTAAAAAATCACTCTCATTAATAAATATAGTTGTTAGTCCTATTCACAGTCTGCATTAGTGTAGCCCTGTTAATGTTTCTCCTTCCATATGGAGCTTTAATTACTTAAAAAATCAACTTAAGTCAGGTGAGTAATTAATGCTATTTGCAAGTGTTATATTAGAAAAGCAGATTTGGAGGATAATAATGTTTATTTCTCTCATTACACAGAGTGAAACCTCATGTTCCTGGCAGAGTGCCTTATACATTTGTCATACAGATAAATATATGTATATTTAAGAACTACCTCTCTGTTAAGTGTGATTTCTGCTGTGAATATCCTCTGTTATTTTTTAACCACCTTTCATGCTTTTCTTTTTTCTTTGCGGTTCCTCGTGAGATTGCCACAGACTGTTACCTTCTTTTTTAATTACTCATGGCAGTTTTCTGTCAGACATCTGTTAAGTGTAACCAAAAGTGTCATCTCTCACACCTGGTCCACATTCAAACAAATAGCAGAATTTTCCCACTGTGGAGCATTAAGCTGGTTTATTTACTGTGCAGCAGAATTTGCTTCATGCCCTACTTGCACTTATTCTCTCACACACACTCATCTCATCCTTTTCATTTTGTTCTTTTTCAGTGTACCTGTCGTAAAGACATGGTGAAGATCTCCATGGACGTTTTTGTGCGCTGTCTGCAGCCAGATCGCTACGAGCTGTGGAAGCAGGGCAAAGATATTGCCATGTTGGACCACCTGAAGGCCACTGAGCTCAGCAGCCCTGAACTAGAGAGGTGGAGGCAGCATCGTATAACCCAACGAGCAAACCTCCTGCGAAGGTTAGTCGTGGCGCTACGTAAATTGTCTAAATTCTGAAGGTTTGATAATCAGGTTGCACTTGTTTGCCCATAAGTTATTTTAATGGTTTTAAAGTATTTTGTCCTTTGTCAAGGTGTGGTAAATGGCTAATGTAATTATTGCTGCAAAAACATAATAAACTATAACTTAAGAGTACCTGTTGTTAAACTTGGATTGATAGAGTGTGAGAGGATATAAGAAGTTCTTATCCTCACACTATATCATCATCATCTTTCTATGTGTGAAAATAAGATGCCTCCCTATATATGTGTGTAAAAGTATCTAATTTGCATATCAACTGCATGACAACTGTTGCCAGGTGAACACTGTGAACACGTGAAGGCGGGGGAGAGGAGGACAGCCTAGCTCGCACAGAGCAAGGCAGTGAAGCACAGATACTTAAAGATAGTGTTATGCAAAACAGCCCCCCCAGGAGACACTGTGGTCCGTTTGTCCAGTAACCTGTGTTCTTACCTTGCTTATAAACATGCACCAGTTTCCAACAAAAACCCTTCATACATGCAGTATATCCCTGAAGTGCTCAGGAACATTTCCTGCAGGTCATGTGTGAATGGGAGCAGGCATTTATCTGTGCCCCCAAGTTTTCACTGCAGGACCTGATACCGTTTCAGGGAAAATGTCGGTATGATTGTGTTATGAATGAAGGCAGTAACGTTGCACAGATGAACACGTAAGGGGTTACATCTCTCTGACGAAAGACACTTTGACTTGGAGCAAGGGAACCAATCAAAAATCTCCACTAAATCCATCTCTTATTTATAGTTAGTATATCAGGAAAAATCATTTCTTGTCTGGCCAACTTTAATACATTACAAGAGCACCACACAAAAACAGATTCTTGTCCACCTTTCTGAACAGCCTCACCTTCTTCTTCCTTTTCATTTCAGCTTTTTTGTAGTTGGCTTTCATAAGTTTTGCATTAGTGCCATCTGCTTATCTGTCCCTGCATTGCCATGGCATGCATGAAAAGGTGCAAGATGTAAATGTTGCTGAATGTAGCTACATGTGAAAACTTTGAAAATGGCAAGCAGTGCCTGAAAGCTTATTCTAGTCATTTACCAGGAACATGTTGAAAGAGGATAAAAGTGATATTCAAGTATAAGATGCAATGTTGTTGATCTCTCCTCAGTCTCATGTGCTTCTTCACCAGATGTGTACAGAGGCTCTTGTTGGCAAGCAATAAAAAAATTCTGATTTTTCTTTTTAAACTTAGTATATGAATTAAATTATCTACCGTTCTTTGTGTTTCATCCCAGGGCCATGCAGAAGATGAAGCAGGTCCGTCGTCTTAAGCTGGGGGAGGTGAAGGTGCTGGCGGAGGAAGGCATTGAGCTAAATGCTGCTGAGTATCAGCGACAGGTGGAGGAGCGTGAGGCACAGCGGAGGCAGGAGAGGGAGGAGCGCCTAGCCAAAGAGGCCATGATGACCCTGGAAGCCATGGAGCGTGAGGAGCAGGAGGCCGCAGAGGCCGCTGCCAAAGCAGCCGAGACTCAAGCAGTAAAGGGTGAGGATGATAAAAGTAGCTAGTATATCAAGAGTACATAGAATGTGCACATTGTGATTAGGTTCTGACTTTAACATACCATGTTTTGATTCAGCAGTACTAGAAATACACACATATTGCAGGTTGCAATATACCTTTTACCTTTTTACCTTATATACCTTACAACCTTTTTATTTTCTTGTTTCACTGGCCCATGACTTCACTCCACGGGATTGACATTACATTTCACCCTGCTACCTTTCTGTAACAACTGATAGGTTGGTAATAACCAATGCAGTTAACAGAATGTAATGATGGAAATCTGCTGCTGTCCAGGGCCACACTACTCTTATATGTACAGAAAACTTTGAATTTCATTACCTCTTAATAACATAACAACAAAGATTTGTGTATCCACATTTTTAATTAAATATGGCCTATATCAAACATTCTATTGAACTTGTTTTAATGTAATACTTCGACTCAAGTTGTTAACATAATTTTGTCACAAAGGAAACATTTTTAGACTTGGCCACACTGTGCATATATAACGAAGAATCAGGGACTTGCTTTTCAGGAGAGACTCATGCTTGCAAGCAGTAAAAGATTGAAAGTCAACAGTAATAGAAAGACATATTGTGCTTGTGCTTTTATTGCATACAATCTTTCTGCTCTTGGTTCATATGAATTATAATTTTATCCACGAGGGTGACTGAATTAATGTGGATATGATCAATACCATTTTTTTGTTTGTTTTGTTTTGGTTTTTTTGTTTCCCCTGATTTTCTTAACCTTTTTGCAAAAGCTGCATTAAGAATAGAAAAATTTAGATCAACTTGATTAATAAACATTCTAATTTCAAAACCTTTTTTTCCCCATTTTTTCCCGTTTCCTCTTTGCCAGCTCAAGAACTGGAGGCCAAACCACAGAACTTGACAGAAGATATTGAGAAAAAGAAGCAAAAGAAGCCGAAGAAGATGCCAGTTACCCACAATGCCATCACAGGATTTGAGGAAGCGTTTGAGCAGTTTGCCACAGCCGGTATGAAGAATTCAAAGAACACTGTGTTCAGCCATCCAGAAGTGGGGAACCCTTTTATCCCAAGACAGAGCAGCATCCCAGCTGACAGCAAGCCAGATGTGACTCCCACCCAGGTTAGTTGTTGTTTTTTTGTTTTTTTGTTTTTTTTGACCTGAAGTTGACCTGTCCTTTGAGTTTTAACAAGTTATTATTTCCATTTTCAAGTAATTAGGAATAAGTAGATCAGCTAAAATGTGTCAACAGCTGCTGATATCAGTCTAATATATAAATTAAATCCTCAAAAAAAAAAAAGATGTTGATTAATTTGATAGTGCTTAACGAATGAACTAATATTAAGGGAATAATTTTTTATTTGTCGGCGCATGTCGCAAAACGGACAAGAGTGAACAAATGATGTAAAAAGAAATGAAAAAAGATGATAAGAAACATTTCTGTATTTTATCAGGCATGCTACTCCAAGATGAAGATGCCAACGGAGGTAAAAAAGAGCCGTCGTCACCCCCTCAGCAAACCACCAATGCGCTCCCCTTTGTCCATTTTAAAGCAAGACCCAACTAGTGACAAAGGTGTGTATCTGTCGTTGTACATTTATGTGACTTTGAGTTTATTTTTTATAAATATTCTCTCATTTTAAAATCACTTAAAACACGCTCTTATAGCATTCATGTATCGTTTTTCCAAATAGGCTCAAAAGGTTTAAACTTTACCAAAAACATGATCTGCAAGAAACCCATGTTGGTTGTACCCTGATTATTCATCTATCGCCATGGTTTCTTACCCGGTGTCTGCCACATTATTCATCTCACTCATTGTCTGCTCCATCATGGTACTTAAAATGAAGATTTTTTTTTTCTGATTATTGATCTGTTGAAAGAAAAACAAACAAGACTTAAGCTCCCTTCGGGGATAATGAAATCAAGGCTGGAAGGCCTCTTTTCAGTCGCCTCTCGTCTTTCTTTTTCTTTTCATTTTCTGACTGACACTTATTGATCCAGGGATCATGGCCTCCAATTACCTGCTTTCAAAGTCACTTTAAGTTGGTAGCAGGGGACGGGACTCAGGGCCTGTCCTTCCTCAGAAGGGTGGACAGGAGACAAGGAGAAAGAAAGAGCCGCTAGAGGGAGAAAAGAGAGAGTTAAATGGTAAACTCGTCAAGGGCTCCCGCCTTCTGTCCAGGTTTAACAAACAGTCTGAATCAGTAGCTTCAGGGGCTGCACTGCTAAATTTATTCCAGACCCACAACAACACATTGTTGATGCCTTTGCTATTTGTGCTTATCAGCCAATTATATCAGGAGTGGTGTTGTTATTGTCTGGAACAGAATTTGCTATTTTTGTCTCTTGGCAAGGGCTCTCTTAATAAGAAGATCCTTGTGCTTTTCCAAAAATTGCTTCACATGCATTACAGAGTGAAATGATTGCCACTTTTGAATCTTTCAATATCTCTTCAGTATAGGTCACTTACTTCAGTATGCCTTTGATGTATTTCACTTTTTACCTGCAGAGCTGTCCTCCCCCATGCCGCTGGAAAGTGACATGAAGAAACAGGAGCACCTGTGGCAGAATCAGTCACCTAACTTCCTGGCAGAGAAGGCCTTCAACGCTGCAGTGGCAGCACTCCCTCCACACTGTGCTGTCTGTTCACTCTTCTGTCCCTACACAAAGGTACAACAACGCAATGTAGCAGGAGCCAATATGTGTCAGTGAAGTGGTATTGCTATGGGGCTTTTCCACTGGCACTTTTTGCTGCGCAGAGTCACACAGTGCCACGCTCATTTGCATTTCCATTACCACTTGTACTGCGCTGAGCGGTGCTCGAGATGGATCTTCTGTGAATTGGTGCCACCTTCAAGCAGGCTGCGTTGACGTCAGGGGGGCTTCGCCATCATTTAGCTTCACCTCTACCATTTTTGTTGTGTCTGAAAAACTTACCAAATCGCTGAGAAGTGATTCATTCACTGCGGCACAGAATTCAGTCACACATCGCCAGACAGCATTATGCCCACTCCAAACCTATCCGCAATGCACATTGAGCCTCTGAAAATGAAAAATGAAAAATAATTTCTGTAATTATAGAAGTCTCAATACAGGACAGATCCTAGAAATTATTGTCTCTGTATTCCATGCAGCAACTTGGCCTTCGCTACGCTGCGAGGATGAAATGCCAAGTTTATTATTTGTGTAGTGTCACTTTCTGACTGAACAGCCTCATAAAGCTGATATTTTACAGTTCTTCACGTTTTAAACTAATGAAAGCAAGTCATTTGGTGCTTTGATAGTCATGATATTAAGGACAAGCTGAACTCAAAAATGCACTTTCAAATCTTTTGGACCATATCCCTGCTCCTTTTTTAGTCAAATTAAAAAATGTATGACAAAAAAATAACAAAAAATGAATTATTTGATATTTTTAAATTTAAGTCTGCCACTTCCATCTTTCATTTGAAACAAAACTCCTGGGTCCATGATGTCAGTGTTGACTCGGGCCGTTATTGATTGGATCATTTTTTAATTCAACCAATTATATCACACCAGTCCACCTGTCAATAGAAACGTAACGTCCGAACAAGGTTAGCGCAGCACCACCCGCCTGGATTGGGTTGGAACCCCGGACTTCCATTCACAGAGGCAGGAATGGATGCCATTCAGCTAAAGGGCCAGGTCGGCTACTGAGTGTACATGCAGCTGCTGTTACCTGTTACATAAACCTGTAAATATTAAATAAACTAAAGCTAGCTTGGTGTTAAAAATTAGCAAAGTCCTAGTAAGTCCTCCAACTTACATCCCGCCCCTAAAGCCCGTTCAACTGTTTGAATAGCGATTACATCACAACACAGCAGTTCATGCTCTGGAAACAGGCAGTTCAGCTCATCTTTAGGCTAAGAAAACATGTTCTGTTTCTGCTTAGACGCTGTGCGTGTGTGTCCAGCAGGAGACTGACAGGATGCGCGCAGTCGTCAGATATAGTCAGCCTAATTAAGTCAGTGATCACTCTAAGTTAAAAAACAAAACTATAAAAATAAAGTTCTTTCTCTGTCTGTCTTTGTCTGGCCTCTGCATGAATGTTTCCACAATTGTGTCCCACCAGTCAGCGCGGAGCATCATCAGTTAAAGGCTCACCCACAAGCAGGTAGCCCTGCTGTAATGGTAATGCAAACCCCCGCCGTCCTGGGCTAATGTGCCGAGCCAAACCAAGCCGAGCCAAGCCAGCACATGCATATGGAAAAAACGCCACTAGTGATGGTTGTTGCAGTACCCAATTTAGTGGTTCATGAAGCTCAACAAGTTTGTGGTGGCATCAGTGATGTTGATCAGTCAGTAGTAGGGAATATGAGGTTTTTCTCCTTCCTTTGCTTAAAAAAGTGGTCTTTCAGTTTGAGGTAATGGCTCGAGAGTTCACATTTAGGTTTTGTAATGCTTTGAATCAGGACCTTTCTGTGCACTAAAATAGCTCATGCTTGCACTTACACTTAGGTTTGTTCTGCCTCTGAACAAGCAGTGTGCTTGCACTCAGATATATTGTTGCTTGCACAGATTTCCTGCACCCGAGCTTCAGCCTCTCTCCTTGTACTCTGCTGCTTCTGTGCGCATGTGTCTGCTTTCAGATTTCTTCTCACAAATTTTGTGTGTAATAACCCCTTCAAAACTCCCCAACAAAACTAGAATAAATAGTCATCCTCTGAATTTAAACAACTGCACTATTTAATAAGGAGAGGAAAAAATATATATTTAAGCAGCAGTAGTTTATGTTTAACAAATATTTGTCTGCATAATCAGCTATTAGCTAACTATCAATTCATCCAGACTCCTGTAAACCCTGGCCAATAGGGTGATACTGATACAATCTACCCTCTGTGTTATCTTCTTCCTCTGACCTCTGCAGCCAAACAAAGGCATCATCCTTTCAAATGAACCCCCTTGCACCTCCTTTCCTCGCCATGGCAGTCGGACTCGTCCACTGGTTCCAGAGATGTGCTTCAGTGTCGGCGCATGCAACACTGAACCTCCACCCACCAATTATCACATTGGAGAGGATGGTACCAGTTTTCTGCTCCGCTGTTCATCTTGCCACATGCAGGTTCATGCCAGTAAGTATAAAACCTCTTCAATGCAGCAAGAAAGATGCTGGCTGTATTTGAGCAACATTGGGACCAAACAGTTTGTTAAATCTATATCTGAGTAATAACACCTGAGGAAGGAAGCACTATTTATAAATGTGGGCTTTTCCCTGCACATTTAAATGGATCATTTCGAGGAAAGCAGTAAAAATAAATCTGAGCACAACGCAATGTTTGTATGCTGTTAATGAAAAGTCAACACTCTGCAGCTGAGGGAAGCTTTCCAGCAAAGAGAACTTAATTACAGCTTTTACACTGAAGCAGCTCATTGAATCCTGAGTTCAGAAACAAATCAACAGTTTGACGTTTTTGCAATATATTTCTCTCAGTGATTTATTGCACAAGTTCTCTCTCAAAAATGTATATTTTCTTCTTTTGCCTAACAGTGTTTTGTGGATTTAAAAAAAAGGAAATCTGTATTGGTTCCTGTTATTGTTGTAGAAAAGTTGTGTTTGATTCTATTGAAGTGAGAGACAAGCAGCTGTGGGCGCACTGCAGCGTTTGATTTATAACACTCAGAATCGCAGTCTCAGCCAGCTGCAAACACATACATGGACTGACAGGCTTTACCCCCGGCTCTGCTGGGCTTTTCACTGCGTTTTTCTATTCATAACTTTTTTATTTTTTATCTCTGGACTCAAGAGGGTAGAGTTGGAAAAAAAAGGAGGTGTAGAAGATGAAACTGCACTATAGCACTGCAACAACCTGTCTGCTCAATTCCCCTGTTGCTACCCTCAGTGAGGCTTCCTAGTTTAACTCTCCTTGACTCAGGTTAAAACTAGCTAAGTGGCTGCTCAAGCAACGCAAAGACCTCTCTGAAGGCAGCGCACCATAAACTTTGACAGCTCTTATTTACTGTGCTTTCTCAACTTCAGCATTTTTCACAAAGAGAGCCAACTTGTAAAGGCATATGGCTTCTGTCAAAGCAAAGTGTGAAATGACAGGCAGCTTGTTAACTTTGTATATGAGCCATGAGATCTTTGTGTTTGTCTCTAGTTCTTATTCCCAAATGTTAACATCAGTCATGGTGCAGATAAACACAATGAATGAGACAAACAAATCTGCTCTGCGGATGTTTGGTCTCAGGCAGCACACACAGTACAGCCAGATAATTACAGCATGGATATGTGCACATGCGGTCGGTCAGTCAGTAATACACACACAAACCCTCCTGGGTTCTTATTATCCCTAAAGCTGGAGTGCACCTTCAGAAACGCCAGTTCATTTGTCATCCAGGGATGAGCTGGACTCAGCTGGGGAAGCAGCGCTGCTATTGATAAGAGGACCTGAAGCAGAAACAACTCTTGTCAAAAGCAGAAGCTCTGCGCTCCTTCTCCTGTCTCCTCATTGTTTTGATTTGGACATTCAACGTAAAATCATTCACATCTGTCTAGGTGTTACAAAAATGTGCAAGCCTTTCGGTAAAGAAGCTCAAATTAGAGTTAGTGACAAGAAAACTGGGCGAGTTCCACAGAAAGTGCACAGCAAAAACTAAGCAATATAATATTATTTTAATAAATATTGTATTTATGTCAGAGTGGGTGTTGCCATGGAGCCCATTGTGACTGAACACTGGTACACATTTAAAATGTAATAGGAAAGATGTAAAGCTATTAATATCTCCCTTCTTACAGGCTGTTACGGTGTAAAGCCCGACTCTGTGAGTGAATCGTGGGTGTGCAGGAGGTGTTCAGAAGGAGCCTGGACTGTGGTGAGTTGGAGCATTTCTACTGCAAAACAGCCCTAAAACTTAAGGTTACAACTATGGATGCATGATAATGCCGTGATACCGTTGACCAATAAACAATTTAAAATTTTTGTATTTTAAAAAGAAGATGATAACCTGTATTTATGCACACCTGAGGGTATGCAGTGCTAAGGATGATTTAATATTCCATAGCTCTAACCAAATCTAACTGACATCACTACTGTTTACACAACAACAAAAAACACTTCAGATATTTTGAAATACGTCCATGTGCACGACATGTTGTTTTTCTCTACTGCAACAGTGTGGCTCTGTAGTCGCAGTAGATTTGCATCGACAGAGCGCGACAACAGCATGCTGAGCTGTCAATGAATGTCAAGTCAATGAAAGCAATTTCAGCTCGGTTTTATTGCTTTGTTTTATCAGTTAAAATGTCATCGCCTGTACGATAAAAATTACGTCTCATTTCGCAGCATCAGGCTGATATTGTATCAGGCAAATATTTATCTCGCATCTCTAGTTACAACACGAGTCAATTTCTTTGTTATTTATCATCTAGAAAAACATTTGGTTGAGGTATAAGAGCACAGAAGTAATGTGTCGTCATGTCATTGATTGCCTCACTGCGGAAACGTAATCCTCTCTTGCATTGTGTTTTTCAGGAGTGTTGTCTCTGTAACTTGAGGGGAGGAGCTTTGAAGATTACCACAGACAAACGGTCAGTGGCATGTACTTGAATTTTATTGTGGCAGTTTTGTGCTACAGAAGTGTGCAAAATTTGTTAAGAATATCACAAATAACAGAAACCTCTATGAGCATATTAAATTTTCATTTCTCAGTCAGCAAATAACACAATACTCACTTTAACGAAAATGTCATTTTCATTTTTGTGAATTTCTCGTTCCGTAGGATTTCTCTGGTACATGGCTCTTCTTAAAATACTTGCATAAAACGTTGGTAGCTTGGAGGAAAAACCTGCAGATACAGTATAAGCAAAATGTATATTGTGGTTGAGGTGTTGCTCCAAATAAAGTAAACTACATCACACTTAGATTAGAAAAAAAAAATGTGATATTCGATCCTTTCTAACATATTCAGTCTGGATTGCAGATTGCTGTTGGAACAAAGTTTGTGAAGAAAGTTCTGAACACTCAGTTCTGTCAGACAACTCACTCACAGCAGAGCATAGTTTGAGTTTGGCATCTAAGCTCCGACCACATCACTTCTCGCAAATTTAAATTATATGTAGAAACTGAGGAGTGATGATGTAAATCTTAAAACTCCCAGTCGAAACTTGCAGGTGGATGCTGGGGTGGAGGAGGGATTGAAAGTTTGAGCGCAGCACTGGCACATGTCTCGAGCGATGACAGAGCCGAGTCAGATGCTTAAATAGACCGCTGCATTGGTAGGATGCATGTGAATGGCGATTGTGAGGATGATGTAAGACAAACATGAATCAGTGCAGGTCAAGTTGTCTGCCTGAACTAGCTCACCGGCGTTGCTCCATTTGGCAACATCTGATCACAACATAAAGTGACATTATCAACCTGTCTCTGTTGGATCCTCAAAAGCCTGAAGTTTTAATGATGTCATCCTCTCTGGAACCAGGTGGGTTCATGTCATCTGTGCCATCGCTGTGGCTGAAGCTCGCTTCATCAACGCCATTGAGAGGGAGCCGGTGGACGTCAGTGCCATTCCAGAATCGCGCAAGAGTCTGGTAAGTAATCATGGTGTAGTGTGAGTTTGGCAGAGGTTTACATTTAAATTCAAAGAAGACCACCAAGTTTTTAACCTACTTACTGCAGCTTTTTTTTTTTTGTCCTTTTTTATCAGTATTGAATCTCTTATTCCCTGATCTAATAATCTCACTTCTGCGGCCTTTTTCTTACACCTAAGCGATTTCCCGTCTTTCTACTCAATGCCTCTGTATCCATCACTTTCTCCCTTACCCCCTCTCACTACCTGGCCGATAAATAGATCGTGTTTTTGCAAGCAGTGGAGGACACGGGGTGAAACATACATGCAGAGGAGAATGGCTGAATAATCAGCTGTCATTTCTCACTGCCCCAGATGAACTGAATCATTCCCATGGGCTGAAGGCAATTTTCCCTTTGCTGCCACGTCTTTGAACACAACTTGTACTCTCCCTCCCTCCGTTCGTTCCATCCCTCCCTCCCAGTCTCTGCTCCCTCTCCATTCACCTGATCACAGGCAACTGTAGTGCTTGCCGGTGCGTTATCCCAAATCTACAAATAACATCACTTTCGCTCTCCCCTTCCCTCTGAATAATCTATCAAAGAGAAGCCTGGTGACATTTGCATCCGAGTGCTGTCAAAGCAAGTTTCCTTCATGTCTTCTTAAAAGGCCATAAGAAGAAGCCCTGCGGTTTAATGATTCAGATGATTTGGCTGATCAACTGTCAACATGCACCCTTAAACCAGTTTGTATTGCACCGTATTCCAGGCATGAAAATCACTCACCTTTCGGCGAAATTTGCCGTTTTGAAACCAAAATAGATGACCTACGTGAATCATGCAGATCCGATGAGAAAATATTTGGGGAGGGGGGGGCAAGTGGCAAGTGATCGGGATTTGGAAGTATAGATTGCGGGAGCCTTGAATTGGGAAGAGGAAAAAAAAGAAGAAGAAGAAGAAAAAAAGCACCCACAAGCGCGAGAGCACCTGATTGGGTTGTGAAGTGTACTGTGCAGTCCAGAGCGGCGGAAGCTTAAAAGAAG